>APFE030975744.1:61460-84190 GCA_000404065.3 Pinus taeda
TCTATTCTAAGAAAGACCCAATTGAGATTAAAGTCAAGGATAGTGTACTATCAGTTGCATGTGTTTTCTTATAAAGAAAACTCATGCATGCAGTCAAGGAATCATCCTTGAGGATTGCACAGTTCTAACAGTGTGTGAGATCAGGAGATCATCCGCTTGGTAAAGAGGTTTTCCACTTGGGTGAAGGTGAATCATCCTAGAGGAACAGTGCGAGGAAACAGGAGCTTGGAGGGTAAAGAGGAAGGCTGGAGAGAAGCCAAGATTGCCTGTGAGCGTCTGCGAGGATTGTATTGAGAGTTGACTAGCTATGAGAGCTAAGGCTTTGTATAATTCCTATGTATTTCCACCTTGCATGATAATACAGATAGTGGGGTTTTTAACTGAGGCTTTCCCCAAAGTATTTTCATGTGTATTATGCATTAATTCTTCTTCTTCTGGTTATATTGTTCAGCTCGATCTTTAAGCTTTTGTAAAAATTGATAGTAGAAGTAGGTTATAGTATTCTTCTTTGATTTATATTGCATTATCGGGTTAACCTACCATCAGATTTTCTACATTGTATCAAGATTTGTAGAAATTTTCTAGAGTGTTTGCATTGTGTCTTTTCATAGTTTTCTTAGGTTTTTGTTGATCCCTTTTACATCTGTTTTGCAGCCGTCAACTTCTCTTGAACCGTATATGGATTATGTCGATGGTGCTAATCATAGTACTCATAACATATCCTTAGCAACATGGGCTATCTTTGCTCCAAATGGTGAGCTAGTGAGTATGCAAGGGATTTTCTTTGGTAGCTCTACTAACAACATCGTTGAGTATAACGCAATGGTGGAGCTACTATCTGATGCTATTTTACATGGTATCCGCCATATAGTCATCAGGCTTGACTCACATCTCGTAGTACTACAACTCACTAATGTTTATTTGGTGAGAAATCCTGCCATCCTTTACATGGTTTCGAGAATACGTCTTCTAGAAATATATTCTGATTTCATTTGATATGAACATATTTCTAGAAATCTAAACACATTAGCAGATGCCATAGCTAATTATGTTTTAGATAGACATGTGCAACAAATGTAAAAAAGTTTAATTCACATCACAACATATTGAAACAAGATATATATATATATATATATATATATATATATTGATTTGACAAAATTTGTGTCCTAAGACACATATGGCCGCATCGCCTATATATGCAAATATCTAAGTAGACAAATCAATGGTGCTCATGATAAAATGACACTGCACAAGCTATCTTGCATAATAATCAACCAATACAACTAGGCACTCTGATAGTGTGTCACTGAAGTCACATCAGAATATGGTCAACCTCAATCTCATCAATCTCGTGTGTCAACCCCTCCATGTGGTGCTCCACCTATGATAGGATATTAGCTACCTCAAGATCACGTAGCACATCTCGTCCTACTGTAACAACCTATACTTGTTCCACTACCTCCTCATGTGGTTGTCTCTCTACACGATGGAGATGTGAAGCACCCATTGGTTGAAATGATCCCACATATGCATGAAAACATTAATAGTTTATTCTCGGGAAACATAAAAAAAAAAGAACACAATTTTTTTTTTTGTAAAACTTCCAAAAACTTAATGGTTGAAATATGTTACCTGTAGCATGCCATTTCTCACCCTCAGGCAACACAAGCTCGATATCATCATGCAAATCCATCCCTGCATAAAGATAGTCGTCGATCATGATGAAATGTCTACGCAGTCACCCAAAGAAGGCTGGTGAGAAGTTGATCACTGATGAACCTCCAAGTCGGGTTATATGATCTATCCACCTCTTCGTCTATGGTACCCTCATATCGATAGGCTCAAGTATGATCTGATGAGGTTGAAGTAATGGCACATGTTTAAGATCAAAAGAGACTAATATCGAACCATAGTCGAACTTCTTCAACTTCCCCTCTCTTTAAAATGACATTGCACAAGCTATCTTGCACAATAATTGACCAATACAGCTAGGCACTCTGATAGTGTGTCACTGAAGTCACATCAGAATATGGTCAACCTTGGTCTCATCAATCTCGTGTGTCAACCCCTCCCTGTGGTGCTCCACCTATGATATGATATCAGCTACCTCGAGATGACGTAGCACATCCCGTCCTACCGCAACAACCTATACTTGTTCCACTACCTGCTCATGTGGTTGTCTCTCTACACGATGGAGATATGAAGCACCCATTGGTTGAATTGATCCCACATATGCATGAAAACATCAAGAGTTTAGTCTCAGGAAACATTAAAAAAAAAAACAAAAAAACAAAAAACACACACACACACACACACACATTTTTTGTTTGTTTGTAAAACTTCCAAAAACTTAATGGTTAAAATATGTTACCTGTAGCATCCCATTTCTCACCCTCAGGCAACACAAGCTCGAGATCATCACGCTAATCCATCCCTGCATAAGGGTAGTTGTTGATCATGATGAACTGTCTAAGCAGTCACCCAAAGAAGGCTGGTGAGAAGTTGATCAGTGACGAACCTCCAAGTCGGGTCATATGTTATATCCACCTCTTTGTCTATGGTACCCTCAGATCGATAGGCTCAAGTATGATCTGATTAGGTTGAAGTAATGGCACATGTTTAAGAGCAAAAGAGACTAATATCGAACCATAGTCGAACTTCTTCAACTTCCCCTCTCTTTCTTTAGTCAGTTTTTCTTTCTTATTGACTAGAACTCCTTTCCTAATCCACTTCTGTATCTGCATGATTTTGTCTCAATCATGATATCGATTTCATGTTGTTGATGGGGGATACATCACGGCCCTCCTGCGACGGGTCGCTTCCTATCAACATTAGCACATTATCCAGGAATTTAACTTAGAAACATCTCTTTGGTACCTTGGTGCTTGCATACATCAATGGTAAGTTTCCTTGCTCTCGGCGACATGTTTACATCAATGACATTCAACCGAAAGTCTTTGTGTGTTGTTCGACATTAACTCATTTATTCACACCATGCAGATTGTACTATAGTACCTTGAGAGCCATTAACATCATCAGCGGTTTATCTCGCATCCGTTAACGAGTTACATCATCGAACGGTAATCAAATGGTGTCTACCATGTTCGACCTCAGCTCATGGATTCACATGGTTAGACTCATACTTTGGTTAGTTGTGTGAAGGAGATAGAAGACCTCAAATCTAGTTTCATCCATCCGAATTGTGATTTCAAGAGTTATACAAAGATCACAATGTATGTTGGCCATGAGAATGCAAACAGTGATCCAGCCATGGGTCCACTAGTTGTCATATATTGATGCATCTTTTGATCATTGTACATATTATGTTAGCTTATGTGTTGAGTATGGGTATGTCTCCCTTAGCAATAGAAATGTCATGATGAAAATTTATTGTAATAGATGAAGCTCGTCAGTTGTTCTTGATCCCGTCTTGTCACAAGGTAAATCAATTCAGTCAGCAATCATCATTTCTGACTTTGCGCTTTAGGGGGCGCTCTGTTATAGGCCATTTTGTCACACCCAATCAATAAGCTTCCTAATGGGATCAATAAACATCATATTCCCCCTTGTCATCATCATTGCACAAAGCCTTAAGCATGTATATTTCATTCCCTAGAGTTCCTACCTGAAACTGCATCATCTGAGCCAGTTTTAGGACCAACGCACCTTAGCCTCTTGTTAAACAATGTTCACCAACAGATTTCTCTAATGTTGCCTGTGTCGATCACCTACAGGTTGCTCCAATGTGGCCTGCGTTGATCACCTACAAGTTGTTCCCCTTTGCACCTGCGTTGGTTCTAGAAATTCGGGAAAAAGAGAGAAATTATGGAAGCCTCCTATTCCAAAAGCTTCCAAAATTTGTTACAACCATTTACCTCAGATAAATCATTCAGATCCTATCCTACCTTACTTTGGAGTTTCCATCCCTTATCATTTGATCCCATCCTCCCATCAAAGGTGGATCTAAAACCTTAAATTGGTAATTGGATAAGAACTCCCAACTTATCCCACTCCTATATATATTTACAACCGTCCATATGCAAGAGGTTGGATTTTGGAGAGTGATGTTACCCTTATGTTGTTGTGGTGAGAGGTTTCATTTCATGCATTTAGGGTGATTGGAGGTGCACATTGTGACAAGGAAAGGACAAGTCAGCCTTGGAGGAGCTCTTTTACAAGATCAACACCTATTTATGGTTTTAAACTCCTTCCATTTATATTAATGCAAAGAATTCTATGTTTTCCTATATGTGATGTTGTTATTTCATATATTTAAATACCAAGTTGATTTATTGAATAGAGTATTTAGATGATACTGCATAGGTCTCGTAGTTTCTTGGCTTATGTCATCTCACTGTGGAGGTTCTAATTTTGGCAATCATAGTTGGAATTGGAGCATTCAAGCTAAAGAAGGAGCCAATCCCATGACGGATTCCAGGTAGGCTTCATATCGTCATCTATTTAATTTAAGGAAAACATTGTATTCCTTGTCTCTCTGTTGTTCTAGGTTAGCCACCAAACCTGGGGGAGATACTTTTGTTCACAAACGTAAATCATGTATAACATACTCATCGAACATGATGGGACCGAACCACTCCTTCTTATGTTTGTTAAAGTTACTTAGAGGGATTCATCTGAAGGATGAACTTACAAATCAAGCATATGTTATCCTCCTCAAGCTTGTAAAAAAAAAAGAGATACTCACCATAAATGGTTGGCAAAATTGGGAAAATAGGGTACTCTACTTGTTAATGGCACTGAGTTGTTCTTGAACATGACACTCTTCCACTTCATCTCCATGGTTGTTGGGTTTGGAAATCTACCTGCCTTTTGGTTCATCATACCATATCAAAGCCTCCGTTTTCGGTTTTGGGTCAATGCTGCAAACTCCATTCAATGTCATTGATATGTTCAAGAGAAGTCATTCAGTTGGTATCTGCTACGATACTCTTAATCTTTCATTCCATGTTTGTCTCTCTTGAACCAGTTCCACATCAGCATCATTTTGTCTCAAATCATGATACCCATTTCATGTCATTGATGGGGGATACATCAAGGCCCTCCTGCGACGGGTCGCTTCCTGTTGACATCAACTCATTACCCAGGAAGTTGACCTAGAAACTCCCTTTAGTACCTTGGAGCTTGCATACATCAATGGCAAGTTTCTTTACTCTCAACGATAGGTTTTCATCATTGGCCTTTGACCAAAATATTTTGTGTGGTAATAAGATGGTGGCTACCATGTTCGACTCTAGTGCATTTATTCACATGGTTAGACTCGTACATTGGACGATTGAGTGAACAAGATAGAAGACCTCGAATCTAGTTTCATCCATCCGAGCTGCGATTTTAGGATTAATATAAAATTACAACGTATGATGGCTATGATCATACAAATAGTCATCCAATCACGAGTCCACACTTTTTCACCAATGGACATGACTTCTTAATCATTGTACATGTAATGTTAGCTTATGTGTTGAGTATGGGTATGTTTCCCTCAACACAGATATCATGATGAAAATGCATTGTAACATATGATGATCTCAACCAGTTGTTTTTTATCCGAACTTATCACAAGGTAAAGAACTTCAATCATTAGCTGTCATTTCTGACTTTGCTCTTTAGGGGGAAATATGTTATAGGCCATTTTTTAGCATCTAGTCAATAGGCCTACAAACTAGATCAATCCACATCCATGAACATCTTGTCATCATCCCTACACAAAGCTCTAATCACAAAATTTCCAAATGCCTAAGTTTCTGGGTGTAACTACTTCAAAACAATGTTTTAAGCCCCAACGTACCCTGCCCATTTAGAGACTTGCATTCAGTAGTAGGTCTCCCTATTGCACCAACACTGATCAACAACAACTTGTCCTTTACTAGGAGTGTGTTGATTCTAGAAACTCGGGAAAAATGAAAAATAATCCCAAAGCTTCCTCTTCCAAAAAATTCCAGAGGTTGTTTTAACCATTTACCTTGGATAAGAAGTTCAAATCCTATCTGATCCTACCTTGGAGATTTCACCTCTTATCCGTTGAGCTCATATTCCCCTCTTAAGTGGATCTCAAGCTGATATTGGTAAATGGATAAGAATTCCTAAACTACCATCCCTCTCCTATAGATTTATTGCCATCCACAACATCAGAGTTGGTTTTTGGAGACTGATCATGCCCTCGTATTATTGCCTTGAATCTAAGAGAGTCATCATTTTCATGCATTAGGGTGACATTGAGGTGTGCTTTGTGACAAGGAAGGACAAGTCAACTTGGAAAGATTCCTACAAGATCAACAATATTCTTGGTTTTAAACTCTCTCCTATTTCAATTAATACAAAGAGTATCATGTTTTCCTATATGTGTGATGTTATATTTGCATTAATGTATTTCAGTGCTTCATTGATCCATTGAATAGAGCAATTGAATCATGCTACAAAGATGTCGTAGGTCCTTGGCTTTTTTTGGTTGTATGTGCAAGTTGTAATTATAGTAATTAAAGCTATGGTTAGAGCTTACAAGCCGAGAGGAAAGTAAAGCTTGCGATGGATTCTAAGTAAGCCTCTTTCCATTCTTCAATTCTCTAAGGGAAACTCTATATTCTTTGTTTTCTGTTGTTCTAGACAAGTCCACTAAGTCTAGGGAAGATACTTTTCAGGGAGTTCTCTTAACCTTGACCTTACGATATCGGGTAATTCTGTTGTGATCATGATTATGTCGATGTCCATATCTATATACATGTATGTATGTATGTCATTGACTAACAGATCATCAAGAATCATGATTATTTTATGCTAATGTTTATATATATGTATGTATATATGTATGTATGGTGTTTTCTGATGGGATCATCAAGGATCTTGCCCGTGGAGGAATGATTGCTTATGCAAGTGAATGACATGAAGAGGTTCCTGGTTTATGAGGAATCAAGTGGGCAGAGCAGCCTATGAGATCTATGAGGTTAGTATCATATGGATATAATTGATATTATGTGATTATACCATTCCTATCTTTATGTTATGGCAGGCAATGTTGAAGGATATTGTTGGCTTAAGGGGGCCCGACTCAGGTTCAATGTTAGTTAGCCAAACAAATCCCTACACTACTGGCCCTTTTGGCATCAACCCATATAGCGTGGACTGAAGTCTCACCTGAAGCAGCATGGGGGGATGCTGGAACCAAGTTTCCACACCCTTAAGATGGTTGTGATGTCGGTTTATTCCAATTGTACCTGCCTTCGTGCAAGTCGCTTTGCGCTCTATTCCACCCTTCAGTATCTTCGCGATCTTTTACGATTGGCTCTCGCATAGTCCTAACCAGGGACTAAAGTCCTTTCACGCTGCTAGGGCAGCGAACTACAATATATCCCAAACTAGGCTAAGTATCTTACTTATCTTATTAACAAATCTTAGTTAGCTTCGCGTAAACAGATGTTCTTTCTTACCTTTACTTAACCAATTCAATTATACACATTTGTGCATCATATAAGCATTAAATGTTAAATTCATACCCGATCTAATAGATGCATAAACAAGAAATAAATACGCAGAAATGATAGGAAACTTCTAGATGATTACAGACTCGACTTGCCCTGCGCACTCAGCTGCAAGGGTCCGTGCACTCAGCTGCGGAGTACTAGGCCTCCGTGCACTCAACTGCAGAGCCTCTGCCTACTCTACGACCCAAAACTTAGACTTACACTTCAGAGCTATCTCGCATACATCTTCATTGCTTAGACATTGTCTATTCTTGATTGTCTTAACTTACTTAGAGCTTCGCTCTATTTATACAATCCCATGGTCCGCGGACCATGGGTAGATCTTCTACAGCCGACATTACATTATCAAAATAAGGGCGAACAACCCTATGACTCTTTAACAACTACGTGCTCTGCCCCCACAAAATGCAGATTCTTTACATTGGAATTACAAAATTGGACCAAAATCTGGGCTCTAAGCCCCAAAACTACCCTTAGGGGATCCCGCGCCCAACAAATATATCAACGGAATGAAAGCAGTGTGATATGTGGCATGATGGGACAAACATGGATAATTGAAGACACTATAAGTAAGGCTCCTTTGTAGATACATTGTGGTCTTTGGATGTGCAGTACTGGTGTTGTGTACATGTTGTGTATGAAATATTGTGTACATATGGTGTTGTGTACATATGGTGTTGTGTACATGTTGCATATGTGACATTGTGTACATATATTGTTGTATGCATGTTGCATATGTGGTGCTTTGTACATATAGTGATGTGTGCACGTTGTATATGTGGTGATGTGTACATATGGTGTTGTGCACATGTACATGCAGTGATCTATGAACCAATTAAGGGATAAGTATCAGTGTTTTATTTCACTTTTAATTATGCATGTGATCTATGATGTGATTTATTATGGTTACATGTGATTTATGATTCTGATTTATGATGGTTGCATTTGAACTAAACAGATGTCATATGTTTATACATGACAATTTGATCGAAGAATTAGTTTGACTTGTTGTGACAGGAAGTAAATAGAGTTGCAGATGTACCTTATTAATGGACAATCGATGAGTTATGATTCGAATTTATTTCATTTCTTTAGAATCTAATGGAAATTATGTGCTTAGTACATAAAAGCATGGAATGCCCATTTTGGGTGGTTGAAAATGCCCAGTTTGAGTGGTTGAACTGACTGCAAGAATTAGCAGCAATTTTTTGGGCATGGAATCCTCCCAAGGCATGTTTTGGGGCTTAAAGCCCAAGTTTTGACCAAGTCTTTTGTTAAAGCTTCGTGAGTTATGGGCATGGAGTGCGAAGTTATAATAGATTCACAGGGTTGTCCGCCCTTGTTTTTGTAATGTAATGTCGGCTTGATAGACCTACCCATGGTCCGAGGACCATGGGATTGTATAATAGAGTGAGGCTCTAAGTGTAGAGAAAAAAGAAGAAAAAGCATGATGAGTCTAAGGGACTGAGCCGAAGTGTAAAGTGTCTTTGGGTCATAGAGTACGAGTAGGCTCTGCAGCTGAGTGCGTAGAGGCCTAGTAGTCCACAGGTGAGCGAGCAGACCCCTGCTATTGAGTGCGCACGACAGGTCGATTCTGTAATCATTGGAAGAATTAATAAAGAGAAGTTTACCATATTACTGTGTATCTTTCCCTGTTTTAATGTAGTATTGGGTTTAAATTGCATGTGTACTATTTATTTGTTGCGCAAACTCTTATGAATGTCTTGTAATAAATACAACGTAAGACATCCATTTACACAAAGATAATTTACTAGGCATAGAAAGATAAGTAAGATCTCAGGTGCGACTTAAGGGAATAGCGTAGTGCGCTACTCCAGTAGCACAGAAGCTCCACAACCACTGGTTAGGGTTGCGCGAAGACAAGTATATTAGGGTGCGAAGGCTTAGGAAGTGCGCGAAGCATCCTGTGTGAAGGGACTATTAGTAGGACCACTTCAACCTCTCAAACATCTAAAGGGTGAGGGAACCTGGTTCCAACACCCCCCCCCCCCCCCCCCCCCATACTACTTCGAGTGAGACCTTAGTCCGCGCTCCGCGAACTGTTGCTGAAAGGGCTAGTAGTATAGGGATTTGTTTGGCCAATTAAATTCGAACCTAGGTTAGGCTCCAACAAGCCAACAAATGGTTCCGTTGTCGGGACCGGGATCTGCATAGAGATATCTGATGTCGTATCACTGGAATCCGACAAAGAAAGGAATTGAAGATTGGTTGGACGGAAAAATTCACGAGTTCGCGGCGCACGAAAACAGGAATTCATGACTATCAAAGGAAAAGTGATTAGACTGCTACTTATATACAGATATCATTTTCTTCACATCTTTCCCTACTGAGCTATACGAGTGGACCGTGAAGCTAACAGACAACCAAGGAAGGTGTAAGCTCAATAGACCTATTGTGCGGACTCCAAAATTGGTGCGCAGATTGGAAGCATTGGAGGATAAAATCGCGCGTGCTGTTGATCACTAGCTCGATTGAATCAAAGGAGGATTCATCACTGAGTTCGCAGTAGATACTTCTGTTAGCTATAGCGAGGCAGGACGATGCTTCCTCAAAGGGTCGCGAGGTGAGTACATTAAATCTTTGAACACTTGGATTAAAATGCTACTACGTGAAAAGTGGGTTATGCGAATAAATTGATGTTTGGGGCTATGCGAAGTGGGAGAATCTATAGAAACAAAGATAGTGCCGAACTAGAAACTAGCACCTTGATTTCACCTCCGCAAGGGGGCGAAGAAGAGCTTGCGAAGGTCTCACCAAGAAGTGCGATCAATTTGATAAGGCAGAGAATTCTGCGCATACCACCCCCACTCACACCACCACCAGTTTCACCCTCTTCACCTCCATCTTCGCCCATACCACCTGCACCACCACCATGAAGCAATATGGCGAGCGCGATAAAGTTGCCAGTGTTCAAGGGAGTAGGAAATGAAGATGCAGACCAATTTTGGTTCGTGATAAAAGCTGTATGGGAAGCGTAGGGAGTCACTGATGACAATATAAAGAAAGAAACATTGGTCAACACTCTACAGGATCACACGCTGACCTGGTACATTAAGCATTCCAATGACAATCCAAATGCAGGGATCGTGGATATCCAGGTTGCGCTAAACAAAGAATCCGGCCAAAGTCTGAGGCACAATCGATCATTGGGTTCAAGGAAATCACAATGCTACCAGGCGAGACCCCTTAGGAGTTGGATCAGAGACTGAAGTGTATAATTCATGAAGCTAACATGACGTTGACATATGGACAACACTGCGAATGGTTTGTAGCATTGTTAACACCGCATCTATGGAATGCACTATCGCAACAGAGGCTAACCACTCAGGCCGAGGCCTTGGAGGTTGCGACGAGATTGCACGAGACCCCGATACAAGATCCCAAATTGGGAGTTCAACAAATTCACGCGCAGTTGAGAAATTTGCGCCTTGAGATGCAGAGTTTGAAACAAGACAGGACAGCCCGCCCAGAAGTGCGCGATGAGGTATGGTGTGTAACGTGCAAGGGCCAGGGACATGACAAGGACCACTGGCCGGTGTTCGCGAATTACCTCGCGGGAGGAGGGCCAATGCCATTGAGACCGGAGGCACAAGCAGGACTGAGCACAGCACCTTCACTATGGTGCGTGATTTGTCAGATAGGAGGGAAGCATGATACATATAACTACTATTTATTACAGAAGTATATGAAGAATTCACAACAGTTGTTTTGTAATTTCTGTAGATCGGTGGGACATGATGACCGCACCTGTAGAAGTTATGAGTTGATGATGGATCGAGCTCCTACCTATAGAGTTCAAGCTGGAACGCAGCCCCTCGATCAGAACACAGGGATGGAGCGCACCAAATTTCAGGGGCGCGGACGAGGTCGAGGCCGAGGTGGAGGGGGACCAAGAAGAGGTCTCGGACAATTGATATGTTACAATTGCAGAGGGTTGAGGCATTATGCTCATGATTGTATGAATCCAACATGACCATCATGCTTGTATTGTACGTTGTTTTATCATGAGACAAAGGATTGTCCCACACTAGTCGGGAGGTTGCGCGATAAAGGAGCACCCCAACCTCCCCCAA
This sequence comes from Pinus taeda, assembly GCA_000404065.3. Lineage (NCBI taxonomy): Eukaryota > Viridiplantae > Streptophyta > Pinopsida > Pinales > Pinaceae > Pinus > Pinus taeda. The sequence continues at coordinate 73,054 of APFE030975744.1, forward strand.
CTCAAAACCTGTAAATGATGAGATCTAAGCCGCCTGAGGAAGACGCTAATGTAAATATCGTGCTCTGAAGTGGAATTACGACAGGGGATGACAAAGGCAAGCAACCTGAAGAGAGTACTCGGGTTCACAAGGCTCCAACGAAGGAACCAGAGTTTGATTTGGAGTGCGCCAAGGAGACCTTCATGGAAGCCAATAGGAGCTTCGCTGATGCCTCCACTTCAGGAAGTAAAGACAGACTAGAGCCAAAAATGGACCCATCGATGCTCACTACGTTCCTAGAAACATGCATGAAGCTGTTGCACGACAACAAGGCTGCAAAGGGGTTGCAGGAACTCATAAATAGATGCATTGGGACTGCGCCAGGAGAATCGCACGTAGTCTAAAAGCTCGAAACGCACATGATGCGAATGGGAAGGGAGATGATATTGACCTTGCAGATCGAAGAATATGAGATGGACCAAGTGATTCTGGATCTAGGATCGAACGCGAACATCCTGCCGAAGCAGACATGGGAGTGCATGGGAAGGCCTACACTGCAATGGTCTCCAATCCAACTATGAATGGCGAACCAGCAAAAGGTCCCACCTATGGGGCGATTACAAGGAATCGCAGTAGATATCAAAGGAGAAAGCGCGCTAGCAGATTTCGAAGTGATAGAGATTGTTGATGATAGCAATCCCTACCCCGCGCTATTAGGAATACATTGGGTTACTGACATCAATGGAGTGAGAAGTTCAAGATGATTTTTGAGAAAAAGTTTGTGCGCATAGTTGTACCTTTGGACCCTGCAAAGGGATCACGCTACATAGCGGCGGTGTGTGACTACGACAGCGACAATGACTTGGACTGCATCTACAAGATAACCGTGCGAGAGAAAGACTAGGTGAATTCAACCACGGATGGATGAATCTCATGGGAGCGTGAAAGCTCTTGCACATCGGATTCAGACGAGGAAATTAAACGATGGTAGAACTGGTTACACGAGGTAACCACACTGAACTGTAACATGATGATGAGATCATTGCACTGCGTATCGACGGAGGTGAGGGGCCTGCCTACGTATGATGGGTTAAGTGAGGTAGATGAATTCCTAAGAAAAATTGAAAGAGAAGTGTCGGAACAACAATGTTTTGAAGCTGTGAAATGGGTACTACGCGCTACACCCACAAGGTGGTGGGGTAAGCACCAAGGCAGTTTTGAGGATTAGCATGAATGCAGAAGGATGATGCGCATGTAGTTTAGGCAGCCTCAGATGTGATTTACGGATAATATTTCCGAATGAAACAGTCCACGCACCCACCTATCCCAATGGATACAGGCATATGGTGTGAAATCTGCGCAGAAGCACACAGTCTTCGCATTAACAGATACGTTCAGTAAGGAGGTACGGTAAAGGCAATAGCGCGAACAACCCCTCCAGTTGGAACCATAAAGTATGGAAAGATCAAGTGCGCATAAGTTTATCCATGTAGAAGCCTTTAACAAAGTGTGGGAAGCGTTGAACAAGGTCCACAATGCAAAGCGGACTAACTGGGACCTACGCATACCAGCGGTTCTATGGGCTTATAGGACCGCGTGCAAGAACCTAACTGCACAGGCACCGCCAAGGCTGGGGTATGAAGCGAACGCTCTAAGCCCCATAGAGCATGAAAATCCTAGTCCGCACATGCCAGCACTAGTAGATACGATGGTTCGCGTAATCTTGGAAGGCGAAATCCAACACGGAAATTTTAGGCTCCAAGAACTTGAGAAAGAAAGGGTGCGATTAAGGAAGAAAAGCGTTCTAGTAGAAGCGGAAGTCAAGAATTTGGTGGACAAGATAAATGAATATTTTCTAAATAAGAAGACTAGGGTGATAAGATAGGGTGTGCACGATCACGCTGACAAGTTTGAGGACTTATTGCACAAAAAATTGTCACCATGACATTCTGCAATCTGTGTGAGTCCATTACCACTCATACTTTCCTCCTTTACAAGTCTTAAGCCTCAGTTCCTCATATCAAGTCTTGAAAATAAGAGAAAGTCCTCAAAAGTCTCTAAAACTCTGGTTTTGCACTTTCTCTTTGCATTACCTGCGGTCCCGCACTTAATGGTCATGTCTCCTGCGCACCTGACCACTCTGTCTCGTGTTATGGGTGCAGACCCTTGTAAAAGTTAAAAAGGCACAAGTATATTCTTAGAAACTCACTTTGAGTCATTTCTAGAAGCTTCTGGAAGGAATCTTGAGGTGGCAAGTTCTCTCCCTTAAGTTTCATGCATCCCATACCTTAAGGAGCTAACCCCTTGATGTGAGGAGCTTATCCCTTTGAAGGAGGACTCTATCCCTTCATAGGTTGACCTTAACCTCCTTCCTCTACACTATAAAATGAAGCATTGGGCTGGTTACTAGAGAGGTTGAAAGCTGAATATTTTTGAGGTGAAATGTTGTTGGAACTTAGTCTTCTTAGTTGAGCTTTTATGAGGAGAGATTACATACCTCTAAGATCTCATTTGGAGGAGTGCAAGGCTTGTCAAAGTAAAGGAAATTCCTATTTCGGACCCCAGGAAGAGCTTGTTCAAAATCAAGGCTAAAAAGGTTGTAAGGTTCTTCTACTTCAAAGTTAATACAAATAAGTTTGTTTTTCTCAATAAGTTGTTGTTTTATGGTTTATTTTATGGATTTCTTGATCACCATAATGGACATGATTTATGATATTAGCTATGCAGGTGCTATTTGATGTTTGCTTGTTTGTGATTGCAAGTTCTCAAAAGGAAACTCTTTTGGACGGTTGAAGGATGGCTGCTACAAACTAGCGTTGGACTTAAGGTAGGGTCTAAACACCTCTATAGTTTTTATTTATGAATCGTATATGTTTCGAGAAAGATAGATTTGTTTGTTGTTGCTAGACTATCTTCTGATACTAGGGAGATCGGCCTTGTCCACAAGATCGAATTATCCGGCCAACAAATTGGCGACTCTGCTGGGGAGTTGAATTTGGTTTTTGGTTTCCTTTGTCTTTGACTTGAGAAACTTGTTCTCATTTCTGGTTTTTGCTTGATGTGTGTTGGATTGGGTAGTTTTTAGAATCTGGATTTTTTTTTTTTTTTTTTTTTTCGAAGTTTTCAAGGGATCGCACTTTCTATTTACAAACAGTGCGGGCATCTCCGCACTATTCCTTTAGTACACAAAGCGGTAGCGCATCTACTTCTTCTGGAAACCTGCAGACCCTGTTAAAAAAAAAAAAAAAAAACCCTTTCTTCCAGTTGAGTTTAAGGTTCCATTTAGAGTTTTTAGTGTCTACCCAGATCTGCATGAGTTTTGTCAAAAATCTCTTGTGAGTGAGTTCCAACGGTATTTTTGTTTTAGATGATATTCTAGAAGTTTTGCATGCCTTGAGTGATTTTCACTTGGTCTCTGTAGTGACTCAAAGATCAGAAGCTTGAGAAACCTTAGATTACCCTGGTGTCTTTTTGTCTTTTTGATGAGTCTGACTGAATTGTGAAATCTGCCCTTTGTGAGAAATAGATTTAGTTTTCTCTTTGCAAATCTTTGAACGAACTTGGTTATAAGTTTTGAATTTCATTTTTACAAAAGAAAACATATCTGGATGTTTTCTGATTGATTTGTTATTCTGAACGAATGAATCCTTACTTTACTGAATAACTAAGTAAAACGTCCTCAAACAGAATTGAAGCTTTTATTCAATTAGGTTTTTAGATGTTTTTAGATCTCAAGATTAGTTTTTGTAGTTTTGAGTGTTTTCTAGAAATTGTAGTTCTCTTTTGAAGAAATTGCTTTTTGTAGTTTCGAGTTTTGAAAAAGGAAAGGGATTTATTGTGAGCATAATTAGTAGTGTCGTTTTGAGTTTTTATTGAAAAAGACAAAAAGATTTTCTTTCCATTTACCTGTTGAAAGAAAGACTAGTTTCTTAAAGAATTGCATTTTCTAACTCTTCTTTTAGCTAAAATTTCATTGAAAGAAAAACGAATTGTTTATCATTTTAGGTGCATCTTTTTAGTGTTTTTGGAGTCGAGTCTTCACACCATCAAAGTTTCATTTCCATACCTATTGACTTAAAGAAAAACCTATAAAAGCAATGCTTAATTAAAATTGATCTAGTAATCTTTTTTATTTCTAGGGCTCTTATCACCAATATAGCTTAGGCTAGTATCTTGGAGTAGGGAGTAATTAACTCTCCAAGATAGTTAAAATAAACAAGTAGCTATATCTTGCGGTAGGAAATAAATCCAATTGTAATTGATACATTTTGGGAAGCTTCTCTTAAAGAAGTCAATCACGAGATCATGTCCGGACCTTTGAGACAATCAAGTTTGTTTCATTGGGAAAGATAGAAGATTTGCGCGTATTATAAACGGTAAACGTCGGATTAACCATTGTCGAGGAGCCTAGGGTCACTTGTTGGTAAACCTCAGATTGATCATGTCGAGGAGCCTTCAAGGGGATTGAGCTTTGTTACTCTGCCCTTGTGCATAGACCGGATCGTTGACTGTTCCCCTAGTTGTATTTGTTGTTGTCTATAACCTTAGTGTCCATAAACTTAAGATTATTTCCTAAGGTGACGTTGAAGGACGGGTCTCATTGTACCTGGAGCAGACGTCGACTAGACTCACTTGGACTCTCTGGGGGGTTCTCTTCACTTGAGATGGTTTTGTGAAGAAACTTGTGCTAGTCTGTTTCATTAAGCAGGTTGTCAGGGTAACTGTTCCAACCGCCCTTTCTGTACTAAAATTCTACGACATTGGATTTCATCACCAACTAGTGTTTTTAGTACGGGAAGTTACTGTTTGTGTGTCGTTTGAACTCTTAGATTTTTTAGGCGTGTGATTCAGTTGTTTGTTTCTTTAGAGACTTTAGGTGCTTTTATTGAAATTTTCTTTGTTTGCGTGTGATTATTTTCATCCTACACCCAGAGATTATTATCCTTGATCGATCATGTCAAGACAGTCATCTATGTTTTCCCAATCACCGAAAACATTTTTATTTGGCGGTCCTACTATTCCTTTCAGGTACCAGTCACTCTCTAGTACTTCTTCGGGAGAAACTCCTTGACCGACTGAATATCAGTTATCACCTGGTAGTAATGGAACTAAAACGTTGGACGCAGAATAGATTTTTATGATGTCTGGTAGTATTCCAAATCCTCAACCTCAAGGTAGTCAGTTACCGCCTGGGGGGCAACCTCAAGGTAGTCAGTTACCACCTGGGGGGCAACCCCAAGGTAGTCAGTTTCCGCTTGGAGGGCTACCTCAAGGTTTTCAACCTTCAGGACAGTACATACCCCAAGGTCAACCCCAGACTCAGCATATCCCTCGGGATGCTTATCAACCCCAGATTTAGTACATGCCTCAGGGTTATCAACCTCAAGGTTAGTACCCAACTCAAGGTTGGCGTGTTACAGATGGTATAGTGCGTGATACCGCTAGTAACAATAAAAGGTGGGTATTTTTCAGGAAGAATGATGGATGATCGGATGACACCCTATACAAGTGGCGCGACCACCTGACTAGCCAAGGGAAGTATAGTCTTAGCGCTCCATGCAGTTGAAAGGAGGCACGAGAATATAAACTACGTTGGCTAGGGCATCATCAAACAAGGACAGTGTATTCTTTTTGTGACTCTCCTTCTCCAAAAACCCAAGACGTGGAGAGGAGATCACATTAAGAATGTGTGTTGAAATGACTTCAAGTCCTCTATATTTATACTAAAACATATATGATGAATAGTCATGACATTTGGGCTTCCTGAGCCTACGTAAGAGCTGGTCAGCCAAATAATAAAACCATAATCTAAATAAATTCATATCTCCATAAATACATATCGGAATCGGATGATATTTGGATCAATCCTACACCTCTCGACGAGATGGATCCAATAAAAATATTAGTTACCATAAATAAGCTGACCCACATGGCGTTTGGCCCTAGTTGCCAATTTAACACTCCTTGTCAACTAGGGCGAACTCCATCTGTTGATCCATAAGTCTGACTGTACTATCTCTGCCATCAGTGCCCTGCACTGCTTTCCCTGGCTCTGCTCTGCTTTGCTAGCTCTGCTGGCTCAACGCTACTCTGCTGAGCTCTGTTGGCTCTGCTCTGCTCTACTCTGCTCAACTCTGCTTAGCTCTGCTGGCTCTGCTCTGCTCCGGTGACTCTGCTCTGCTCTGCTTAGCTGTGTTGGCTCTGCTTTACTCAGCTTTGCTAGCTCTGCTCTGCTGAACTATGAAGAAGAAGAATTGATCGAGAATGAGTCATACCATTCTCCACTGACCCGAAGTGAGTCTCAGAGTGCGTACCACTGGTCCCAAACCAGTCTCAATCGACTCGAAGTCAGCTTCATAGTAAGTACCACTCTTACGACTGGTCCCAGACTAGTATCGCAGGCTCGGAGAGTGTACTACTAGTCCCAAACCAGTCTCAATCGACCCAAAGTCAGTGTCATAGAATGTACCACTCTCACTGGGCCCAGACTAGTCCTGCACTGACACGAAGTCAGTCTCGGAGTATGTACCACTGGTCCCAGACCAGTCTCAACCGACCCGAAGTCAGTGTTATAGTAGGTACAACTCCTACCACTGGTCCCAGATCAATGGAGGTCATCCTCGCGTAGGGAGTACGGTAGATACAACAATGCGTCCATTGGTACTACTATGGTCCCTAACTTCATTTCCCTGCTCATTGATCAGATGAGAGGTACTTCCCATGAGTCCCATACTGCATGGGTAGGATGCCTCGACAGGAGAACTAATCAATTTTGTCCTCACAGGAGAACAGATCAATCCTGCTACAATCGCCATGGAGAACACATCAATCCAGGCCTCACAAGAGAACATATCAATCCTACTACAATTGCCATGGAGAACACATCAATCCAGGCCGCCATGGAGAACACATCAATCCAGGCCTCATAGGAGAACTAATCATCCTGCTACACAAGAGAGAAAATCATCCTGTTACACAATAGAGTGAATCATCTTGTCTCACAAGAGAGCGAATCATCTTGTTTCAGTGCACCACCAGGGGAGGGTGAGTCACCTTGTGATCGTATGTTGCTCCAATAAGAATCGCAAGCCCCTAGAGCTCCCAGAGCTCAATGTGTGCAACATGCAGGACCCTTTTACAAGGGTTTCTCGACGACTCCAAGTCGTACGGGAAAATCACAAATTTGATCTTTCCTCGGGGCTTTGTCAAAATTTCAGTGATCTGTACATCAGTCTCAATGCGATGGAGCCTCCTTGCTCATCGACTTACCATATCCCAGATAGGGCAGCATCTGATGTTTATTTGCTGGAGTAACCAACGAATACGGGATTCCTCAATAATCGAATCCCACCTTTGGTTGTTACAAAGAATCACAGTGGTATTCAACATGTGAACTCACTAACCAGTCTGCATTCAAATAATCATGCAATTTTTATATTTCCGACAGTGTATCTCAATCCATGAGATATTATGCCTCGAAGATATCTCAGAAGATTCTTGGCACCAATCCAGTGAGGCTCAACCAAATATGAGCTCACCATGCTAACTGCAACACATATGTCTGGATGGAGGTTTTCCAAGAACATCAACGTGAATGAGTTTATGAAACTTAGAGGCATTTCCCAAATCTGGCCCGACATCACTACCATATAACTTACTATCCTCGAGGTAGTCACAGGCTTGCAGTTTATCATTCCACATCCGGAATCCAACTCCCTCTGTCTTCTACAAATAAGAGGGTCTGTACCTGTCAGACATAGGTGTCGGTATGAGAGATCTATCATCCTCAATCTTCGGGTAAAGGTTTGGATCGGTTTCACTCTTAGTGAATCTCGACTTCATATGACAGCTATCAATCCTCTCATATTATGCCCGGGGTGCTTTGCTTTAAGCCATAGATGACTTTCTTCCACCAGCATACGTGAGATTCCTGATAATCGATCTCAAACCCCTCGGGTTGTTCCAAACCTACAGACCTGCTACCTGAGGGGGAATGGTCCCCTTGTAATATTTTCCTTCATGCTCTTTTTGAATTCAGGCATCTCTGTCACCATCTAACTCACAGACCTCCGGTGTTGTGTCAATGAACATGGTCCCCAGTGGACTTCCTGCAACTTGATACAACCCTGAACTCAAAAACATCTTTGAAAATTTAATTTTCAAACATGTACCTTTTCATTGATGAATGCCACCATAAAACCTTTGACTTCCATTCCCTTTTCTAGATAGGTGGCATCAGTTCCAATTTTAATCCCATGATTGTTTCTATCTCTATCAAATTAGAGAGTGCACCCTTATATTCGATGAAGTGCCTTGAAGCACTATAATCAATATGCCAGATTACCAAAGAATCTGAAGGAGAGGGCTAATACAAGATAACACTTCTTTATCAGAAACAATATTTGATTCTTCTTACCTGGGGTTCCTTGCTTCCTTGAAGAGTCGGCCGTGTCTTTGATGACCTGCATCTCTGTCATTTGGACACTCCTTCGCATAAGGGCCGAAGACATCTTCCTTTCCATCCATCCTTAGATTCGAACTTCTCAATGAAGTGATCTTTAGGTATGCCATCAGAAACTTCTGCTGCGTCATTCTGATAACATTCTCTGCTTCAACTTCACTTTAGGTGAATTATGAGGAACCCATTGATCCTTCTGTCTTGTCCCAATTGCCTTTGGTGATTGTTGTTTCACTCTTGCTTGGGCATTGTGTTCACCTCAGCTCCGATGCCATGTTAATTTTTGGTATGTTCTATGCTAGAGAAATTTATTTAATTTCTTTTCCATATTAGCAATCACATCAACATAAAATAAATTGCAGATAGAACATAAATATAAATCGCAGAAGACAAGCCAAGTCAAGAGGACACAAGATGTGGCGCAAGCCAGGGACAAACACCACAATGTGTGGGGAAACCCTTGATCAATTCTTCTTTTATTTTCTTCAAAGTTTAGCAGAGAAGGAGAGAGAGAGAGATAGTACATTTAAAACAGAAGTCAACTCTTTGACTTATCTAGATCTAGCATTAGATCATATCGTATAACGATGTGATCAATTGAAGACATTCTACTTCAACTGATTCTCAAGATGACTCCTTCACATACAATCACGCTGTATCTGGTCCTCTAGTTGCACCACTGCATACTGTACCATGCTGTACTGATCAAGATCATGCTGCGCTGCACCTAAATATCATTGAGTTGTTCTCAACATCATGGATCTGCACCCATTTGATGTGTACTCAATGATTGTTATGTTGCTTCCATATTGCTATCCGAAATCAACAAGTATGATAAGAATGATAAATCCAGTCTTCTCATTGTGATATACTACTATGCCGAGTTAGTACAGTTGTAGGGTTTCATAGATCTTCTTTACCACAAGAATACGTTGTCATTTGATCCCATTCATGGAGATGAATACCACCAAGGAGGATTGTGTTCATCACCGAAGCTTTGGGTAGTCTAAGGTACCGTTGTCTGATATAGGGATATCATTTTTGAGACCAAAGAGATTTCTGCGTCCTCATATAAAGATTGTCTTGATTCATCTATTCGAGATAGATATGAAATGCCTAGATCACATACATCTCTTTTATGCTTTCTTCATACAGGAATACCACTGAGACAGCTACAGGAATACCACTTGGATCTTCATCAATGCCAATATAACCAGACAATGAGGAGGCCAAAACTTCTGCGTATAACTGTCTTTATGATATGCGTATAAGAGTCTTGACTGCGGCTATATGACAACGAATCCATCGTGGCTACCATCTACTACTCCATCGTGGCTGCCATCTATGCTTACGGCTGGATCATGTATGATCTGCGGCTATATACCCAAAATTTCAAAGAGGAAGAATGCAAAGTTCTTCTGCGTTAATAGGTCTTCATTAACTGAGTTAACAAGTCTCCATTACAGCGTATAGGGTTTCATGAACAACGTATCATGCTTCTTGAACAACGTATGAACTGCGTGTATGAGCTGCGCATAGTTACCATGACTACGTAGTTACCATATATAACTGCAGGTTGCATATGTGACAGTGTTCCAAACTGCGGGTTCATATGACCAATGTGTATTTGGACAGCGTTGATATGCATCATATGAAACAACGTGTATCTAACATTGATATACATCATATGAAACAACGTGTATCTAACATTGATATACATCATATGAAACAACGTGTATATATATAACTTTGGACAGCGTGATATATGAGACAACATGTATATATATAAACTGTGTGTTAATTATTCCCAGCGTATAAATGTCATGACAACGCATAGGGTCCAGCTTACACGATTTCTGTTTGCATCCCATAAGCCTATGGCATACTGTGGCTAGGGCTCCATGAACAATGTTACCATGAACAACATATAAGAGAGTTTCCATGAGTAGCGTAATAGTCCTCTTCTTAGTAATGAGTTAGAGCATCATTTGACTATGTATATATGTCTTCACGACTGCATTGAAGGAGTCTCCTTGTCCTTGTGTTAGATCAGCATATGTTGGCTAGGGCATCATCAAACGAGGACATCGTATTCTTTTTGTGACTCTCCTTCTCCAAAAACCCAAGACGTGGAGAGGAGATCACATCAAGAATGTGTGTTGAAATGACTTCAAGTCCTCTATATTTATACTAAAACATATATGATGAATAGTCATGACGTTTGGGCTTCCTGAGCCTACGTAAGAGCTGGTCGGCTAAATAATAAAACAATAATCTAAATACATTCATATCTCCATAAATACATATCGGAATCGGATGATCTTTGGATCAATCCTACACCTCTCGACGAGAGGGATCCAATAAAAATGTCAGTTACCATAAATAAGCTAACCCACATGGAGTTTGGCCCTAGTTCCCAATTTAACACCAGCTCACAAAAAGATAGAAAAGATAAATAAACGCCTTAGAATTCAGCCTCTTCGAGGGGGCAACCTCCTTTATATTACACAAATGAACAATTCTTCGATGATACAAATGAAAAGACCTCCTTTCTATATATAGGATTCTAAGGGGTCATAATATAATCAGAGCCAACATAGCAATAATAATGTAAGGGCACAATAATAACAATAGTGGGCTTCTATGGGGCACAATAGTAACAATATGGGGACTACATGGGTACAAAAATATAATAAGGGG
>APFE030975744.1:84776-156304 GCA_000404065.3 Pinus taeda
GATAATAGAAATAGCACAAAACAATGCTTCCATATCCTCATCCTTTCTTGAGAGTGCATCTGCAACAAAATTTTGCTTCCATTTTCTATAGATGATGTCAAAGTCATAACCGAACATATTTGTGACCCATTTTTTTTGTTCTTCTAAAGATAATGGTTGTTCTAAAAAGTATTTAAGACTATCATGATCCATTTTTACCTTGAAGTGTCTTCCCATTCAGTAAGGTTGCCATTTCTTAAGTGCATATAGTATTGCCAACATTTCCTTCTCATAAATAACTTGCTTGAGATGTAGCAATAAAAATACCCAATCACATACATCAAAACATTTTTCACTACGATGTTGATCTATCTTTGTTTCATTCGATTTCGCACCAAAGTGGCATTATCCTGTAAAAGTTGGAGAACTTGTTGGTGATGCTCGATGTGATCTTTCATTGCTTGAACCTTTTTCGTCTTGATATGTCCTTCTATCTTTAGAGTTTGAGGAGTGGTAATTTCTTCCAATCCTTTACAAGATATGGTTGGATTCATTTCTTGATGCTCGATGTGATCTTTAACTTATTGAACATTTTTCTTCTTGATATGCCCTTCTATCTTGATAGTTTGAGGAGTGGTAATTCCGACCAATGAATTACAAGATATGGTTGGATTCATTTCTTCTTTCTCAATGTGATCTTTCACTTCTTACACCTTTTTCTTTTTGATATGTCCTTCTATCTTGAGAGTTTGAGGAGTGGTAATTCTTGCCAATGCTTTATAAGATATGGTCTGATTCATTTCTTCTTTCTCTAGGGTTGGGTCCCGGCGTATATCCTCTTCTTTTGATGTTTTTTGATCCTTTTCTTCCTCCTCTTCATACTATATGTAAAATAATTTTTTCTCAACACACTTATGACTTTTAGTGCATTTTCTATCACAATTTTAACAAAGCCCTTTTTCTTTTTTTTCTTCCAATTGTTGTGGTGTAGCCCTTGTAGGTTGTGGAAGGTTAGGAGAAACAACACTTACATCTTTATAGTTGTGAGGGGTAGACTTCCTTGTTGCCATAATTTTATTTTCCACTATGAAACAAACCCCTTTTACTCTTTCCAATTGTTGTGGTGTTGCTGTAAAGAAGGTGTTGCTCTTTGTATCCTCATAATGTGCTATCATTTCCTCCGTGAAAATTGACCACGTAACAAGTTGTTTACGAGAACAAAGCCCTTTATACCATAAAAATTGATCTGGTTCTAAATATGAAGATGCAATACATACCTTTTATAATAATGGTACACCATGTAGATCAAAATATTGCTCCATCTGAAGTATCCAATTTACCGGATCCTTGCCATCAAACTTCCTCATCTTGCTTTTTCTTGATTTTAGTAGCTCGATCTTGAAATGGCTGTAGCTCTATACTTTTGGATCTTTAAGTTCTAAAATTGCGACCTATAGTAGCCCTTTGTGTCCTCTTTACAATTCCACCAGTCTGATCCAAATTGGATTCTCTAAGGAAGAGTTATGCCAAATCTCCCACGATGACCTGATTATAGACTAGTTCAGTAGAGCGAACTTGTACGACGTGCCACATGTCACTGTTTCAACCTTTGGCTCTGAAAAATATATACAAGAAACTACAACCTATCCTCTTTCTGTATCTTCAAAATTTCAATTCGATGCTCAGAGAGAAATTTATGACGATTTTCCCCTGGTCACCTGTTTGGAATGTAATTCAGGAGTCTGCAAAAAGACCAACTTCCTCAGATCCTATCTCCACAAATATAGCGCAAAAAGCTCTGAAATTCGAACCCAAGGTTCAGTGCGATTTCGTCTCAAATGGGTTTTTTTTCACTTCTGAAACGTCGCAAAAAAAAATAAAGGATATAGCGAAAATGCCACAATGTCCTATTTGGAGCAGCAAAACCCTAGAATCCAAAGCTCTGATACCAAATGTTATGAAACCAGTTCACAAAAATATAGAAAAGATAGATCAACATCTTAGAATTCAACCTCTTCGAGGGGGCAACCTCCTTTACATTACACAAATGAACAATTCTTCGATGATACAAATGAAAAGACCTCCTTTCTATATATAGGAGTCGAAGGGGTCATAATATAATTAGAGTCGACATAACAATAATAATGTAAGGGCACAATAATAACAATAGTGGGCTTCTATGGGGCACAATAGTAACAATATGAGCACTACATGGGTACATCAATATAATAAGGGGGTTGTACTAATAACAATAAGGGGTTACACTAGTAGTATAGGGGACTAACACAGTGGCTTTGCCTAGCCTTTCCATTTCCTGGATAACCACGGTGTTGTGGGTTTTTCCACTTTTTGGTTTGATTGGTGCTCAGGTTCCTTATGACCGTGGGTTGAGTTACCAGTTCCTAGAACCCACGGTTGGGACAAACGCTTTGGAGCCCTAGACAACTTAGGTAGAGACCGGCCTAGTTGGTGTTAGTGATATCCGATTGTGAGGTGGAATAATTAGTTGAGGGTTGAGGTGGTCTGGCCTTTGGAAGCCCTAATTGGTTTTGGTTGGTTTATTCCATGTGATCCCATATTCACGCTTGCAATATGGCACAAGGATGATTGGATGAATGAGATATTTGGTTAAGCCCAATCTATGGTCTGGTGATACATGAAAGTCCCTAACTTGGTTGGATTTTGCATATGTTAACAAAACCTCTTTTCCTCTTATATTTCCATGAGTAATTGTACTTGTTGCTATGTGACTTTGATGATTGTTTTATCATGGTGTATATGTTGTTCATTCGCTGGTTATATGATGTAAAATGGTTATGGCTCTTGATGTATTTTGATTTGTTGATGAATAGTTAATGAATGCATGTGCTAATAAATGTTATTGCAACTATTATGATAGGGCATTAGACCTTCTTGAAAATTCTAAGATAAGTATCAAACTTCTATGCTTAATTATGCATTCATGACTTATAAATTACATGTTCACTATATGTTTGACGAAATGATCGTTGTTGGGCGCGAGATCCCCAAGGGAAGTTTTGGGGCTAAAAGTTCATATTTTGGTCAAATTTTGTAATCCAAGTGTAAAGACTTCGCATTTTGTGTTCGCAGAGCGCGTAGATGTTAAAGAGTCATAAGGTTTTCCGCCCTTATTTTGGAAATGTGATGTCGGCTATAAAAGATCTACCCATGGTCCGCAAACCATGGGATTGTATAAATAGAGCTAAGCTCTAAGTAGTTAGAATAATAAATCAAGCAATGAAGATATGATGTATGAGAGATAGCTATGAAGTAGAAGTCTAAGTTCGTATTGTAGCGTAGGTAGAGGCTTTGCAACTGAGTACGCAGAGGCCTAGAAGTCCGCAACTAAATGCGCGGACCCCTGCAGCTGAGTGCGTAGGGCATGTTGAGTCTATAATTGTCCAGAATTGTCAATAAAGAGAAGTATTCTACAATTTTTGCATCTTTCTTTCCTGTTTATGCATCTTGTTATGTTGGGTATGAATTTCACTTATAATGCTTATATTATGTTCAAACGTATGTAAATGTGTTGGTTAAGTGAACGCAAGTAAGAACATATGCTTACGCGAAGCTAACTAAGATTGGTTAATAAGATAAGTAAACACTTAGTCTAGGTTGGGAGATATTGCAGTTCGCTGCCCTAGCAGCACAAAATTCCCCGAGCCACAGGTTAGGGCTGTGCGAAAACCAATTGTACCCTTTCGCGAAGATACTGAAGGGTGGAACAGAGGGCTAAGCAACCTACGCGAAGGCAAGTATAGCCGAAATAAACCGACATCACAACCATCTCAAGGGTGCGGAAACTTGGTTCCAACATCCCCCATACTGCTTCAAGTGAGACTTCAGTCCGCACTCTGCGGGCTGATGCCGAAAGGGCTACTAGTGTAGGGATTTGTTTGGCTAACTAACGCTGAACTTGGGTCAAGCCCACTGAAGCCAACAAATGGTTATGTTGTCGGGACCAGGATATGCATAAGATATGTGTGATGTTGTATCACTGGAATCCAACTAAGAAAGAAATCGAAGGCTGGTTTGATAGAAGGATTCACGAGTTCGCGACACAAGAGAATAGAAACCCGTGACTGCAAAAGAACAGTGGTTGGACCGATACCTGTATACGGAGATCCACGAAATCCTTTTCTCCTACTTTCCTACTGAGCTATACGAGTGGATCGTGAAGGTAGCAGATAACCAAGGAAGGTGGAAACTTGATAGTCCTATTGTGTGGACCCTAGAGCTAGTGCGAAAGTTGGAAGCATTGAAGGATAAGATCGTCCACACTGTCGATCATTGGCTCGATCACGTCATAGGAGGATTTGTTACTGAATTCGCGGTCAACACCTCAGTTAGCTATAGCGAGGCGGAGCGATGCTTTTTCAAAGGACCACGAGGTAAGTACGTAAAATCTCTGAATACTTGGATTAAAATGTTGTTGTGCGAAAAATGGGTTATGCAGCTACCTTGATGTTCAGGACTACGCGAAGCGTAAAATTTTACATAAACGAAGGAAATAAGGGTCTAGAGCATAGTCCCTTGATTTCACCTCCACGAAGGGGCGAAGAAGGGATAGTGAAGGTCTCTTCGTGAAGTGATATTCAGTTGATAAAACAAAGATTCCCACGAATACCACCTTCGTCCACACCACCTTTAACTTCACCGCCATCGCCTCCAACTTCACCCGTACCACCTCCACCTCCACCGCAGTTCAGTATGACGAATATAGTGAAGTTGCCTTTGTTCAAAGGCTTGGGAAATGAGGACCCAGATCAATTCTGGTTCATTATGAGGCCTATATGGGAAGCTCAAGGTGTTACAAATGATCACATAAAGAAGGTGACGCTGGTTAGTGATCTGCAAGATCACACATTAAGTACTCCAACGATAACCTAAAAGCTATAGTAGCAAACATCCAAGCATCACTAAATAGGGAATTTAGCAGGCCTAAATTTGAGGTACAATCGATTGTGGGATTCAAAGAGATGACGACGCAACTAGGTGAGACGCCTTGGGAACTATTCAGAGGCTGAAATGTATGATCCGTGAAGCCAACATGAATTTGACAGATGGAAAACATCATGAGTGGTTTGTGGCTTCGCTTCTACCACACTTAAGGAGTGCGTTGTCGCAGCAAAAGATAACAACTCAGGCAGAGGCCTTGGAGATTTCCATGAGACTGGATGAATCTCCGATGCAAGATCCTAATCTAGGAGTCCAACAGATCCATGGGAAGCTAAATTAATCTGTGCCTTGTGATGCAAAGTTTGAAGCAGGATAGGACAGTTCGGCCAGAGGTACGCGAAGAGGTATGGTTCTTGAAATGCAAGAGTCAAGGTCATGACAAAGACCATTTCCTGATATTTGCAAATTACCTTGTAGGAGGAGGATCGATGCCTTTAAGGCTGGAAGCTCAAGCAAGACCTAGTGTCGTGCCTGCTTTATGGTGCGCTATCTATCAGGTAGTCGGAAAACATGCCACAGATAACTGCCACTTGTTATAGAAGTATGAACAAACTCCGTAACAGTTGTTCTACAACTTTTGTAGGTCGATGGGACATGATGAGTGTACTTGCAGGAGCTATGAATTGATGATGGACATAACTCCCGGCTACAGGGTTCAGGCCGAAACACGGCCTCTTGACCAGAATGCAGGGATGGCGTGGAAGAGATTTTAGGGGTGCGGACGAGGCCAAGGTGGAGGAGGACCTGGTAGAGGTCGAGGACAGTTGATTTGGTACAATCGCTGAGGACCAGGACACTATGCCTGAGATTGCACCAATCCAATGTGTCCGTCGTGCAAGTATTGCACGTTATTTGATCATGAGACAGAAGATTGTCCTACACTAATAGCTAGGAACGTGACAAAGGAGTGCTACCACCTCCCCCGACTCAAAACCTGAAGATGAGGTCTGAGCTGCGCGAGGAAGATCCAAACATAAATATAGTACTCTAGAGTGGAATCGCGATGGGAGATGACAAGGGGAAACAACCAGACGATAGTACCTAGGTTTGAAAAGCCCTGACAAAAGAGGTTGAGTTCGATTTGGAGCACGCTCGTGAAGCATTCATGGAAGCAAAGAAGAGCTTCGCTGAGGCCTCCACCTTAGGAAGCAAGGATAAGCCTAAACCGGAGATGGACCCTTCTATGCTCATAACTTTCCTGGAAACCAGTATGAAGTTATTGCGCGATAGTAAGGCTGTGAAAGGGCTATAAGAACTCATCAATAGATGTGTTGGGACTGCGCTAGGAGAATTGCGCGTAGTCCAAAAGATCGGTAAGCATAAGACAAGGACGGGGCGTGAAATGAGACTCACCGCACAAATAAGAGAATACGAAATGGATCAAGTCATTCTGAATTTGGGGTCAGATGTGAATGTTCTACCGAAACAGACATGGGAGCGAATGGGGAGACCTGCATTGCAATGGTCTCCTATTCAGCTAAGGATGGCAGATCAACAAAAAATCATCCCCATGGGACGGCTGCAGGGGGTGACCATGAATATTGGGGGAGCGAGCACGCTGGCAGATTTTGAAGTAATAGAGATAGTAGATTATAGCAATCCCTACCATGCGCTCCTAGGAATTAACTTGGCTACTGTAACGGGGTAATCAATATAAAGAAGCGAAAGATGATCTTTGAGAAGAAATCACTACGCGTAATAATACCTCTGGATCCTGCTGAAGGATCACGCTATACGGAACCAGTCCGCGATTATGAGAGTGATGATGATTTGGACTACATATATAAGATAACAGCACGAGACCAAGATTGGGTGAATCCCACCATGGATGGACGGATTACGTGGGATCATGAGAGTTCCTGCACTTTGGACTCTGATGAAGAAATACAATGCTGGCGGAATCAGTTACATGAAGTAACTACGCTGAATTTCAACACGCTGACCAGGTCGCTGCGCTGTGTGACTTCAGAGGAAAGAAATCTAACTATTTATGATGTTCTAAATGAGGTAGATATCTTTTTGGATGCATTTGAAAGGGAGGTGCCAGAAAACCAATGCTTCCAGGCCTTGGATCGGGCACTACGCGCTACGCCCGCAAGATGGTGGGGTATGCACAAGGGAAGCTTTGATGATTGGCGCGAATGTAGGAGGATGATGAGAGCATGATTTGGGAAGCCTAATATGCGACTAACATACAAATATGATGGGCATAATGATCCACACGTGCATCTGGCCAAATGGACACAGGCCTATGGAGAAAAGCCACAACTTGAGTGGGTGCGCCTGTTCTGCCATACGATGGATGTTATCCCGATGAGTTGGTATATAGAAATAGAGCTCCACCATGGGACAGGTAAATGGGATATCCTGCGCGAAGGATTCATGATGACATTCAGTTTTGGGGATGGGTTTGATAGTATTGACAAAGTGCTACAAGAGGTGAAAGCAACCATCTTTAGGGTACCACAGGATCCTTTAGACCTGATTTAGCTCGAATGGGCCACTCAGCTGAGTCGTGCGTTGGAATGTTATAATGTAACTGTTGAAGATGAGGACGAGGACCTGCAGAAGATTAATATTCTAGAGACAGAAGGCCATTGCGAGGTCCAAGGACCACAAATTGAGAACCCTGATATAACTGTGCCGGTAAAAACTAAACAGAATGAAGACTACTAGGACGATGTGATGGTGGATAAGGTCACTGAATTACTCTGTGAATATCAGGACTTATTCCCTACCAAGTTTACGGATTTTAAAGGAATAATTGGAGATCTAGGAGTAGCGAAGATCACATTAAAGCCCGACATGAAGCCAGTTAAGCAGAGGCCTTACCGCCTAAATCTAAAATATAAGGAGAAGGTCTGCTTAGAGCTAGATAAAATGCTAGCAACAGGCATCATTGAGCCTAGGGAGGAAACCGATTGGGTAAGCCCAATGGTTGTGCAAGAGAAAAAGCAAAAGGATGAGATAAGAATATGTGTGGATCTCAAAAAATTGAATGATGCTTGTGTGCATGATCCTTTCTCGACTATGTTCACGGATGAAGTGTTGGACAATGTAGGTGGTCAGGAAGTGTATTCCTTCACTGATGGGTTCTCTGGGTACCACCAAATCAAAATCGCACCTGAGGATAGGAGAAAGACAACCTTTGCGACTGAGTGGGGTTGTTTTGAATACATTGTAATGTCGTTTGGGTTGAAGAATGCACCTGTTATCTTTTCACACATGGTTGTCGCGACATTCAAGGAATTTATTCATAAGTTCCTAGAGGTCTATTTTGATGAATGGATTGTATTTGGGCTAGTTAAGTGCCATGTAGCGAGCTTGTGCTTGATGTTGAATACCTATCGAAGATACTAGATCGCGCTCAACCTCAAGAAGTGTCTGTTTTGTGTTCCTTTTGGGAACCTATTGGGGCATGTGGTTTGCAGACAAGGGATGATAGTAGACACCGCAAAGACCGTTGTGATTTTGAACTTAGAGGCACCGAGGAATGTGAAACAGCTACACACTACTCTGGGACATACGGGATATTACAGGAAGTTCATCAAAAGTTATGCTCAGATCACTGTGCCAATGGAAAAATTGTTGAAGAAGGATGTCACGTTCTGTTGGAATGATGACTGTAAGAAAAACTTGGATATATTGAAAGAAAAGATGGTTACTATGCGTCTTCCTGAACTGGAAGAAAGATTTTCATGTACATGTTGACGCATCATGTATAACGCTGGGGGCAGTACTAACACAGGATGGCGGAGAAGGCTTGGACCACCCTATCGCATTCGCAAGCCGCCGATTATCCAGAGCGGAGAAGAACTATTCTACCACTGAACGCGAGGGGCTAGCTATGGTGTATGCGCTCCAGAAGTACCGACACTACTTGCTAGCAGGCCACTTTAAGATGTATACGGATCACTTCGTGCTGAAGTACCTAGTCAATAAGCCTGTGTTGGGGGGGTGAATATACAGATGGCTCTTATTGTTCCAAGAGTACGATTTTGAAGTTATTGTGAAGCTTGGATGATTGAACACGAAACCAGACCATCTGTCGTGCATTGAAACAGGGGAGGAACCTACTAACTTGGAAGAAGGTTTGCCTAACACACAACTGTTTGCAGTGCGTGTTGCGGATGGTCATTTCGAGGATATAATACAGTTCCTAAAAAGTGGCACTGCATTGGAATGTCCAACAAAAGAAGGAATTAGTGGTGTGCGTGACAATTTTTTCTGTCATTGTTGGAATCTATACAAAATGGGGATTGATGAGATATTGCGACAGTATGTACTTGAGTTCGAACGAAGCAACATCCTCATGGACACTGATGGGGGCGCCGTGGGAGAAAATTACACAGGGAGAGCAACTGTGCAAAAGATTCTACGTGCCAGGTTGTAGTGGCCAACCCTTCATCAGGATTCAAAAGCATATTACAAGGCGTGTGATGCATGTCAAAGAATAGTTAGGCCATTGCAGAGGGATGAATTGCCTTTGAATCCATAAATGAAATTGAAACCCTTCGAAAAGTGGGTAATAGATTTTGTAGGACCCATTCAACCACAAGGGAAGACAGGCACAAGGTACATTATCTCTGCGATGTAGTACTTGACTCGTTGGGCAGAAGCGCAACCGGTGAAGGGTTGCACGGGCGTGACGACCGCAAAGTTCCTATTTGAACATGTACTGACATGATTTGGATGTCCAAGAATCTTGATGAGTGATCGTGGTACGCACTTCCTGAATGAGACGATCTGTGCACTGACGAAGGAATTTCAGGTGTATCACCAAAAGAGCACACCTTATCACCCACAGGCTAACAGGACAGTGAAGGTGTTCAACAAAGTTCTTGAAAATGCACTGACCAAGGTTTGCAATGCTCAACGAAGTGATTGGGACCTATGCATACCTGCAATATTGTGGGATTATCGAACAACATGCAAGAAGCTGACAGGACAAACCCCTTTTAGGCTTGTCTATGGTGTTGGAAGCCGTAATGCCTATGGAATACATCGTGACTAGTCTGCGCATAGCAGTGCTCACAGGTATGACAGATCGTAGAGCCTTGGAAGAGAGGCTCGTACAATTGCGTGAGCTTGAAGAAGAGAGATTTTTGGCTGGATTTCATTAATAGGTCCAAAAGCAGTGCGAAAAAGCGTGGCGTGACCGACATATTAAGCTGCGCACCTTTAAGGTGAATGACTTGGTGTTGTTGTATGATAGGATAAACTCCCAGGGAAATTCATAATGCATTTGTTGGGGCCTTTTGTTATTAAGGAGATTATCGACGAAGGCACGATATAGCTGGTCAAGTTAAATGGAGAACCCTTCTCAGGAAAGGTGAATGACAGTCACTTGAAGCCATAGGCCGACGGTCTGACCATGTGACTAAATGAAAGTAGCACAGTCTTAGCACTCCAGGCAGCTGAAAGGAGGCGTGAGATTATAAACTACACTGCCCGGGTTAGGGAGCTGTGCGATTTCAGGACTGCGGGAAGCAGCTAAGTGTCACAAGGTCTGCGGCAGCGCGAAGGAAGTTGCACTACTCATGGAAATAGCGCGTAGGTCCGCCGGAAAGTGACCCTTAAAGTCACTATTCATGATTTGATGGTCGGATTATGGCCAAATGGAGCGGGTAGCAAGCATTTAAGGTGAAATTTATGGATTAGATTCTTGAAAATTTGCCGCCAATTTAGCTTTAATGGGCCGAATGTGGGGGGAACGATCAGATTTGAATTCAAAAGGCCCTATAAATTACAAGTGGTTGTTCAACGAAAAGCACTTGGCATTTTGAAAATTCAGTTGTTGCACTATCAGGTGTGTATGGACCTTGCGAATTTTGAGGCTTTGAGAGCAAGTTCAATGTTTGAGAGATTGCCGAAAGAAACGCAGGACCTCCTGAATAGAATGATGTCGACACCCAAGAAAGTCGCATAGGAAATTGCGATAGTAGAAGCCCTAGAGAGTGCCAGAGTGATAGTTGAAGTCCCTAAATCACCCAGAACACCGAGACCAAAGAGGGATAAGCAAACTATGATCCTGGTGCATGTCTCACTAAGAAATCCATAGAGGACCAAGCTCACTTTGTAGGAAAAGGGGAAGGTCATTAACCTGGAGGCCGACGAGGAAGAATCTGAAGAAATCCTCGTGGATGAGGAGAACATGGAAATGGAAGTTGAAACCCAGGGTGCAGATGCTATTACTAGGTTACCAGAATATGTTCCTCCATGCAAAAGCCAAGGTACCAAAGGACATAGACGAGAGCAAGAGCTCCCTGCAAACTCCATTGCTCCCAGATGACATTGTTTTTGAGGGGCAACACTTAGGGCGGGTTCCTGTTCTAAAGTTCGAAGATTGGGACCTCACAGACCACAAGAAATTCTCGCATTTAGCAACTGAGCAGCTAATGCGCTGACGGATTGACGCGATTGCTGGAATGATTGAATTAGAGCTGTGAATATGGCTCAAGGGTGTAGAGAAAGCCAGGTTCTCAACCTGCTCTAGGGACCGCATTACCACCTTGCCCCGGTGATCGTCTTCGTCATCAGGCAATTACTCTACTTGGTGCATGATGGGTGTTTGTGGTTAGAGGAGCCCATTCCCATCACAGACCACTTGATCCATCAGATCACATGATTGCCTTACTCAGGGGAGGATCCAACCAATATATCAGAAGAAAAAGGTGGTGAGTTGGCCCTCGCGGAAGCTATGAAGAAGAAATTAAAGTTGGAGAAAAAGAAGCGGGGATATGCCATCTCCAGCATTAACAACCCTGCAGTCAAGGTAGCAATGCAAATTTCAGTAGGGAAGGTGATGTGGAAGTGCTGCGTGGATGAGGTGCCCCCGCCTGTTATTGCACTAGCGACCCAATGCGCTGAAGGAGTCCAGTTCAACTAGGCGAATTATCTATGCGGCGAGTTCCTTACAAACTCTCGCGAGGCACAAGAGCAGGGCAAGGTGTTTCACTACGCGTGGCTCCTGATGTCAATCGTACTGGTGGCATGTGAGCTGCCAGAAGACAACCAATTCCCTTCGGTCGCGTCAGACCTTCCAGAGGCAACAAAGTACGCTTCACTGTGGGCGACTAAGGATGTGCATCGTATAAAATAAAGCAAGATATTTTGGATCTTGATGGAGATGAGTATCTGGATGGGGATCAATCATAAGCTGCAGTTGTCACCCACAATATATGTTAGTTTGCGGAGCTTTGTAGAGTTCAAAGCAGATTTCCACCATGTCTTTATCAAGGCGCGGAAGTACCCCGCAAAGACATGGCATAACCTACCATATATGGTGACTAATGATGTTATTTTTGCAGTCCTTAAGTCTTGATCACCGGAGTGGCGCGCTCCAGCAGGCTCCGCGGTGTAAACAAACAAGTCCGCGCGTTGTGTAAGAAGGAAGAAATAAAGCTCCAAATGGCACAGTTAGCTGAGAAGCGTAGAAAGGAGGAAGCGAAGGCTAAGGCTTAGGCAGTGCGCGATGCCGCGAAATTGGTGGAACTGCAGGAGACAGGAGGAGAAGCGCACGAAGGGAAAAAGTCACCTTTGCCTGGGACTGAAGCAGAAACAGAGGAGTCAACAGAACAAGGTGGCACTGACCCATAGACGACGTCCACCCAACTCAAGTGTTAGCGACCGCAAGAGAATGAAGCGTTGCGGAAGAAAACAAGAGATTCAAAGACATCCTTGGACCCAGTCACCCTCACTGAAAGGGATATACATGATATTGGAGAA
Organism: Pinus taeda; assembly: GCA_000404065.3. Taxonomy (NCBI): domain Eukaryota; kingdom Viridiplantae; phylum Streptophyta; class Pinopsida; order Pinales; family Pinaceae; genus Pinus; species Pinus taeda. Next base: position 97,464 of record APFE030975744.1, read on the forward strand.
ATGGTGAGGGATGTCACCGCGGAGGCCCTCTAACAGTTCGAGGAGTAGTAACAATTGGTATTAGGCGCTCTCTTGACAGAGCTGCAGGAGTTGCAGGTTTGCACTCCACAGGATGGCATAGTGTCCACTAGCCTCGTGATCGACACTTCAGTTGCCAGGGAGATGTTGCGCATAAGGGTGACCAACGTGATACTGCTACTAGATGAGGCACTTACTACAAAAAATGAGGCCGACAGGCCCACGGTTAGCAGCCTAAAAGGGGTAGGATTGAATATGGTTGCGCTACCTCGAGAGACGCTCCACCTCTTGTAGGATGGAGTCATTGCGGAACTTAGGGCCTGGGAGAGTCGCGCTCTGCCAATGATGAGCGAGCAACACATCAATATCGAGCAGTTGGGCCTGCAGCACAACGAGGTAGTAGAAAAAAACAAGCAAATCATGTAGGTAGTGGAGGAAGCCTGCTGGATGGTCCCAGAGTTGGACATTTAGGCAGAAGATCCGGTTGAGGCGTGCGTCTGAAAGTTGGCCATAGAGACGCTCGGATAGAGATGGCCAGGATTCAGCTAGAGCTGAACCTGCAGATCGTAGAATTGTAGTCGAGGGCTCAGCCTTCAACTCTGTCGGAAGTCAGCGAACAACATACCACCGCTGTTACAACAACAATAGCAGCAGTCGATAGTGCAGTAGTAGACTGCATGCGACTTTTTGAACAATCATTCGAGGTCCTGACCACCTTGCAAGAGGACCCAAATGTAGAGCACCTAGAGACAGAGGTACGCAAGCTACAACAAAGATATGACGAGGTCAAAGGGACCGTGCAGACGGTCGTCCTTACAGAGAGGCTTGCATGGATGCAGGAGGCAAAGGCGCTTAAGGAACAGGTGGATGCCGCTCGACACAAAGAAGCGGTCCTAAAAGCACGCCTACAACCATGGATAGATGAGGCATATACGATCACATCTTCCATTGAAGGAAAGTTTGCGACACTGCAGGTAACTCAATAGAAGACTCAGGGCAGTAGTTCAATGATAGTCACCGAGCAAAGAGTGGAAGAAGTCTAGAAGGCAGCCGCTTAGTGTGCTACCGAGGTTGCGGTTATCCAAACGAAGTTGGGAGGTCTTCGCATTAAGATCTCCGCACCTATAGAGTGACTCAAGGGCGAGTCACGATGTTTGTGTTGGGGGCGGGATCCCCAAGGGCAATTTTGGGGCTAAAAGCCCGTATTTTGGTCAAATTTTGTAATCCAATTGTAAATACTCCGCATTTTGTGTTTGTAGAGCACGAAGATGTTAAAGAGTCATAGGGTTATTTGCCTTATTTTGGAAATGTAATGTCAGCTGTAAAAGATCTACCCATGGTTCGCGGACCATGGGATTGTATAAATAGGCTAAGCTTTAAGTAGTTAGAATAATAAATCAAGCAATGAAGATATGATGTATGAGAGATAACTCTAAAGTAGAAGTCTAAGTTCGGGTTGTAGCGTAGGTAGAGGCTTTGCAGCTGAGTGCGAAGAGGCCTAGAAGTCCGCAGTTGAGTGCGCAGATCCCTGCAGCTGAGTGCGCAGGGCGGGTCGAGTCTGTAATTGTCCGGAATTATCAATAAATAGAAGTATTCTACAATTTTGGTGTCTTTCTTTCATGTTTATGCATCTTGTTATGTCGAGTATGAATTTCACTTATAATGCTTATATAATGCGTGAACATATGTAAATGTGTTGGTTAAGTGAACGCAAGTAAGAACATCTGCTTACGCGAAGCTAACTAAGATCGATTAATAAGATAAGTAAACACTTATCCTAGGTTGGGAGATATCAAAATTCGCTGCCCTAGCAGTGCGAAAGTCCCCGAGTTGCAGGTTAGGGTTGTGCGAAAACCAACTGTACCCTTTCGCGAAGGTACTAAAGGGTGGAACAGAGAGTTAAGTAACCTGCGCGAAGGCAAGTATAGCTGGAATAAACCGACATCACAACCATCTCAAGGGTGCAGAAACTTGGTTCTAACGTCCCCCCATACTGTTTCGGGTGAGACTTCAATCCGTGCTTCGTGGGCTGATGCCGAAAGGGCTAGTAGTGTAGGGATTTGTTTGGCTAACTAACGCTGAACTCGGGTCAGGCCCACTCAAGCCAACAATTGTCATGATTAAACCTGGTTAGGTCAAGTATTTGCTTAATTTTTGTATCAATGACTTTGTCTTAATGTTATTTATCATTTTGGAAAGTCTCATTAAGTTATGGGAAGTGGTTTGGAGACAAGCCCTAAAAAGGTGGCACTGATTGCGGGGTCGCATGCTCAGAACTAAGAAATTGGAATTACAGTCACTACCTTGCAGGTTTATGCATGTGACTAGAGGCCTATAGTTGCATGGATCTAGTGTTGCGCCTAGGCTTGGGAGTCTAGGTCAGTGAATTAACTATTCAACTTTTGGGCAATGGGAGTGGTTGTTTAGCCTTCGAGTGTTCTGTAAGTCCTGTAGGAGGTTAGTTTGTGGTTGATAACTTCAGTTGTCGACCCCACCTCCATAAGTGAAGCTCGGAGGTTGGGTCATGTCTTAGTAGCTCTTTCTCTCGTGTTTACCTTGCCAGCCTAGTAAAATTGGGTAAATGGGGGAGGGGTGGTTACAATCAATCTACATAAAGTGTAGCCATGGGAATATAAAAATGGATCTATTGATGAATATAACCAAGAAGGCCCCATTAAAATTGTTATTGCATTGAAAAAATGGAATTCGTTTATTTTGCTTTAAAGATCTCGTTCATTCAAACATGAAACTTGGGTGACTCAATTCAACATCTTATTTTGACATTTTTCATTAATAAATATTATTTTGAAAAAAACTATGAAAAAATGGTGGTTAGACATATAAATGAAATGGTTAATAAATAGACATCAAAACATCTTTTCCTTAAGTTTTATAATATATATATATATATATATAATATATATATATAATATATATATATATATATATATATAATATATATATAAAACTTGCAATAAAATTTCTAATTATAGATAGACACTTCAATTTTATTGTAATTTTTTTTAATTTATAAATAAGTTTCATTACAATACTATCCCATGGCTTATTAATACCACATGCTCAAAAAACCATAACTCATCTTCATATGACATATTTTTTTATTTAATTAACTTAAAATGCATAACTAGACATGTGACTCCTATTAAATAGATTTCTAGAATATGTTTTGGAGGTTACATCCTTACCATCCACCTAATAATTATGGATAATTAAGTTAAAATTATGGAAACCCTATTCCAAAATAAACACGCTCATCCACCTAATAAAGAAACTATAATTAGCCCTTAGTCACTTAGGATGACCATCAAAATATTATAGTAATTCCAAAACAAACTCATCCACCTAATAAAGAAACTATAATTAACCCTTGATGACCATCAAAATATTATAGTGATTCCAAAACAAAGAAAATTCACCTAATAAAGAAACTACAATTAGCCCTTAGTCACTCAGGATGACCATCAAATATTATAGTAATTCCAAAACAAACTCATCCACCTAATAAAGAAACTATAATTAGCCCTTGATGACCATCAAAATATTATAGTGATTCCAAAACAAAGAAAATTCGAGTAAGCAAATGCATTTTGCCAGACCATGACATCATAAAATATGTGGTTTTCAAAGTAACAATATTTATATAATAAATACATATTTGATAATTCGAGAGAATATCAATTTTCTCCAAAAATAATATATTAAATGAAATACCATCTAACTTCGCTGGCTAACTATCTTAAATTTTGATTTTGATTTTACCTTACAATATTTACAAACCAAAAAACATGTGAACGAATGAAATAAAATCTAACTCAACTTATTAACTATTTAAAATTTTAATTTTGATTTCAGATTGCAATATTTGCAAACCCCTCGGAATTTGCTAGCAGCTTATAAGTTTTATTAAAAACTCAAGGCCTTGTTTAACCACGTCATAATTTCTTCTTTACTATGAATTTTTTTTCAAAATTTGGTGAAATTTTTCCCAGATTTCTAAATGTAAAAATGTTTAAATTATTATTTTGAAAACCAAAAACAATTCAACACTATCAAAAATTTTTAAACACTTAAAATCCTAAATTTAATATTTATCATCAAAAATTTCAAAAAATTTGACCCATTTTTTTTTAATCACATTAGTTAATTCGAAAAAGGTTGACAAATTTCTATCTACATGTGATTTAAGCCAAAATTATTATTTCAACCACTTTTTTTTTTAAAATCTTACTAAAATTTGCAGTGGTCTATAACGTGACTTTTTGAAAGCTTTTCCGGCGGATTTTTCCGGTCAAAATCCCGTAGCAATTCATTGGAATCCCAAGTTTGATAGCTAGTTTCTGCACAATCAATGGCTCTCAGGGGTTTTTCAGGGTATATGCAGTTAAAAAACCATTTTAACTGCTAAAAATCAAGATTTAACCTCATTTCTTCCGCCGGGATTCCGTCACCGAAATCTTCAAAAAATCGCATTATAGACAACTCCCTAAAATTTTTATTATTTTACTACTAAAATGCGAGATGTTTAGAGTACACGGTAGCTTAATTCATTTGACATTGTTCTCTCGTACGGACTAATAATCCGTTCACAATTATTCACTTTTTTTTTAAAGATAACAAAGTGAAATTTGATACCTCGATCAATATTTTAATGGGCCAAAACCCATCCTCCTCGTACAAATGCTCATGTACTCCGTCTGAATTTAGCAGAGCAATTGGGTTTCTCCCAAAATGCTCTTCGGTGCTATTAATTTATGGTCCTCAGTGTTTTGAATTCATGACGGTTGAAATTCCTCACAACTTTTGAATGATTATTTTCTCTGACATCAATTTCCTTATTCTTGAATTACCCCAAATACTCCTTTTGTCATGGGCTGAGGTATTCAATGGTATATCCCCACATTTCCGTGTTTTCGGGAGTGTTTTTGGAACTGCAGAAGCAGTTTTGTTGGCATAATCCCAATATTTTAAGCCCAAATTTCACATTCTGGGAGTAGCCAAGTACTTCTTTTGGGAGACTAGATCTTGCAGGAGCAATTGTATCTCCCCAATTTCCAGTTTACTAGCCCATTATGCCACATTTTGTAGTGGCTAAATAGGGTTTGAGGGGCATAGATCTTAGATTTGTTTGGCAAAAATACTCACATTCTGGCATAAATCCTTGTTTCTTCGGTCGATTTCTTTATTTTTTTGGGGATGTAATGGATCAAATGGGGACTGATCTTGCTGAAGGAATGAGTGAAAGCACCGAGGGGAATGCAAAAGGCAATAGATTGGTTCTTGCCGTGAAGGAGCAGAGCGAAATACAGGGACTGCAGGCAGCTGATATTCCATATCATTTGTGGGAGAATATCTTGGCTAGACTGCCGATTTCGAATCTGTTCAGGATGTTGAGCGTTTGCACAGCCTGGAATTCAATGGTGCAGTCGGATTCATTTCTGATGGCCTACAAGAGGGTACCCCCGCAAGACCTTTTCTTCATTCTGTTTGCAGAAAATTGTAATAGAAATGTTGTTGCTGCCTATAATCCTATAGATGACAAGTGGGTTGTTATTCCCATGTCCTACATGTCATCTTCATGCCCTTGTTCTGTAACATGTTCAAGGCTTCGTAAGCCTATAGTATCAGGTGGGGGTCTGTTGGTAGCAGAGAACAGAAAGGGGTCCCTTGTTGTCTGTAATTTATTCACCAAAACCCATAGGATTTTGCCTCCCATGTTCCCTATGAAGTCTCCCTATGTGGTAGCAATGGTGGTGTATCCAGAGAGAAACAGTGAGTATGAAATTTTGGTTGTAAGTACTGTTGATGGGATTTCTTCACAGGTGTATGATTCTAGGAGTGATTCATGGAAGATTTGTGGTAGTTTTGACGGGAGGTTTGCCATGTTGGGGAATGCTGCTCATTTAGATGGCTTTTTGTTCTGCCTCACCCATGGTCCTGATCACTTGTTGGCCTTTGATGTCGATGCTGGAACTTGGGATTTGGTTGAGGTTACCATGCCCCCTGTGGTTTGTCCGCATATACTGGAGCACGAGGGGTCCTTGATTCTTGTTGGGGGTATCGAGGAGCTTGGAGTTTTGAAGAAGATTAGTATATGGGAGCTCGATGAGTCTGTCAAGCAATGGCAGAAAGTGTGCAGTATGCCCGATCATCTCTTCAGTAAATTCAGTCACGGTAATCTTAATCACTTTTTCACTGTTGGTCTTTGGGGCAAGATTTGCTTTTACAGAAACTACTCTCCAGTCATTTTCATGTATGATCTTTTGGAGAATAGATGGTGGGGATTGCCCCACTGTCCTCTTTACAGTCGCTTGTGTAAGCCAAGCTGGTTTTGCCTTGCATTGGAGCCCCGCCTTGACGCGATGGTATAATGCAAGTATCTTAGATAACCTATTCCCGATAATGCAATCTCCTAAATTGCATTCAAAATGTGGGCTTTCTTACCTTCATTTGTGTCTCTCTGTAATTATGTGACAAATATAGGGACAGTTAACAGACATACTGACCTTTTTTTGGGTTTGTTTTCTCTTACAATTTGGGCTATTGGGGCTTCTAAACTTTTGTACATGTCTCGTGAAATGAAGTCTCACTTGTATATAGATTTTTGGACAGATAAAATGATGGTATCTTTCTATTATTTTCCTGACAACTGTGTTGTTTTATTTCTTTTCCTTGTGTTGAATCTTTTTGCTATGCTAGTAAAATTTGTATCTTCTAGTTTATAATGTCGTAATGTTATTTAAAAAGTTAAGACTCTTATAGGAATGGAATTATTTGGTATTAGCTGCATTTTAATTGGTATCTTCTAGTTTATAATGTTGTAATGTTATTTAAAAAGTTAGGACTATTATAAGAATGAAATTAGTTGGTATTAGCTGCATTTTGGGAAACAACACCTTGTAGGCAAACCAAATTGTGTAGTGGTAGGTTCGCTTTATGGTGATTTCCTACTTTGGAAGGTTCAACAAAGTCTAAGTGAGTTAAAATATCTGTCAGCCAGAAGAAAGGCTTGCTTTCATTTTTGAATTTTCAATTTGTCACTTTTTGGACTTCCCTCTGCGATCAATTGAAATTGGCTTACTTGTCTTTATTTTATTTATGAATTTTGTTTAATTGCCAAAATCACTTCAATGTCTGGGATCCGTCATACTGTAAATTCTGGTTTAGTATTAGTCAATAAACTTAAGCAGACCTTGAGATTGCACAACTTAAACTATATCTGAAAGTGGTAACAATGTCTAGGATTAATATATGTGAATTTTCGGCAGTCGTTGCTTGCCATCAATGTTTATAAATGCAATGCTAGTTTGGATACTTGAGGGAAACTTTACAAGCTTGATTTACAGGCAAAAGATTGTATGATCTCATTCTGTTGAATTTTTCGGATTCTTTGGTTTCCTGCTGTCATATACATATTCTAGCTTAAATATCTCTTTTCGTTAGACTCAATTTTTTATGTTTAGAAGTTTCTTCATGTTCAACAAATAAATGCTTGAAGGAAGGAGAGACATAAAGGCATAAATTACTGTCTTACAGACACGGAGACCTATACATCTGTGTAACCAAAAATCAAACATTATTATCTGGATACAGCTTGGCCCTTACGGAAACTTATATAATTGGGGAACATGGTCAAATTTAAAAATTGGTCTCTCTGACATCCATTCTGGTATACGCTCTGCTGCTGTTACGATGCAGCACATATGGAATTCTTGTTGCAGTAGTCTAATGAGGTGACTTTTTGGCCTTTTTCTGGGCAGATTTTCTTGTCGATTTTGCTTGAAATTGGGAAAATCGCAGTTTTAAATTGTTGAGTCTGCAAAATCTGAGTGCCCCAGGGGTTTTGCAGGGCACTGAATCCATTTTTACATTCAAAAAGCATTTTAAATGATGTTGGAACATTGTGATCTCACCAAGAATTGTGTTGCTGGATTCTGACGAAAAACCCCAAAATGTTGCCTTGTTAGACTACACCCTTCTTGTTGTCTGTGTCCTGTAGATAGTTTGTTTCTCGTTTTGTGGCCTGCAGTAGCCTGCAATGGAAAATATGTGCATTCTGTACAACCAGGTTTTATGAGCTAACAAAATTGAACAGATGAGAACGAAAAGCAGCAGAGAAATCACATCCTGTTTGGGAAAAAAAAGTTGTATTTCTGAAGAGGGTTACAGAGTTGAATCTCTTTTTTAATATTAAATACCAACACACTTCCCACTTTTTTCTAACCACCACAATCTTAATAAATCTTTTGTTCTGATGTCAAAAGAACGCATCTCAATCCCTTGAAAGAGATAACTTAACGTGTCTTCATTGTTATCTATGGGTTATTTTTTTTTCTGTCAACAGCTTATGTCATGTTGCGGTGCCCACTTAAGTCATTCTCAGATAGGTTGGAGTAGGCTGCCCTTGGTTGACATGTGTTGGAGAGGCCAATCTTGGCTAAAACGTGTTAGAGGGACTGATGTGTAAGTCAAAGGAACAATGCTAGGTGTGATTGAGCATGGAGACCCAACAAAGAACCACAAAAGTGTCCCTGAAGCTAGGCAAGCTGACCCAAATCCATGTCTTGCTGCTTACCAGTCCATTGTAACTGACAGAGGATTGATAAGGTGTTTATATCTAAGTTATCGGAAATGCTGCCCCCAACTCCTAGAAATGCCGTCCGGTGTTTCGGATACGGAAAGGCGTACGAAACGACTTGGAAACAACATGGAAGTTTCACTTTTTCAGAAACGGGCAACCTGATATTGGAAACGTTTCAAAGGAGTTTCAAGAAAATTTGATCCATTTCCAGAAAATTTGGATACGCTTCCAGAAAATATGGATACGTTTCCAAGTTTCCAGTTATCTAGGTTTCCAATGTTCTAGGCACTTTATTGCAAGAATATATTCCAGGTTTGTTTGTCCAGAGCATGTAAATACAGCTAAATTCTTTGTAGACCTTATATCCACTTATTACAGCTCACCTGAAAGTGAACATTTATCTTGAAAAAGGATTCATGACATGATAGAGATATTTGCCAACAAGTTTTCAACAATGCAAGATCTAAAGGATGGAAACCTGAAATTTGGAATGGAAACTCATAAGGTATCTATGTAATCAAGAAGTGTTAAAATTGGCAACTAGGGCCAAACTCCATGTGGGTCATCTTATTAATGGAAGCTGATATTTTTCTTGGATCCCTCTCATCGAGAGGTGTAGGATTGATCTAAAGATCATCCGATTCTGATAAGTATTTATGGAGATATGAATTATTTGTGTTATGGGACAATTCGTCAAGGTCGACCAACAACCAAATAAACCCCACTTGTGCTCAACTTTTTAGTATAAATAGAGGTGGCCTTCAAGTCATTTCAATACACTTGGGATCTCTTCCTCTCTACTTGTCTTTGGGTTTTAGTAGGAGGAGAGATCCTAAGGGATAACATTGCCCTAATCCCAAGGGCAGAAACTGGAATTGTCGGAACTGCTGGGAATTGTCGGGAAAAGCCGAACTGCAGGGGTTGCCGGAAACTGCTGGAACAGTCGGGAAAGCTGTCGCAGAGGGCAGAAGCTGGAACTGCCGAAACAGGCGGGAAAGCTGATGCAGAGGGCAGAAGCCGGAACTGTCAGAATTGTTGGAACTGTCGGGAACAGTCAGAATAGCCGGAACTGCCTGGAACAGCTGGAACTGCCGAAACTGCTGGGAACTGCTAGAACAGCCAGAGCATTTGTCTCCGAAGGAGAGCAGCATGCAAGGGACAACTAACTAACATTGGGACAATCGTATGGTACTTAACAGCAAATACACCAAGCATGCAATGTTACAACTAGCATGCAAGGGATAGCTAGCATGCAACAGCAAGCATGCTAGGGACAACAAGCAAGCTAGGGACAACAAGCAAGCAAGATGCAGCCAACACACAGGTCAGTATGGCAACATGGTGTAGCAATGACACATAATGCAATACAGTGATGGGTACAGTCATGATTAATGAAGCGTGATGAGATGCAGCATAGTGATGATGGGTGCAGCGCGGTGAGGTGCAGCATGATGACGAAATGTAGCACAACGATAGGTGAAGGAGTCACCTTGGAGAATCAGTTGAAGCAACGTGTCTTCAACTGATCTCATGTATCATCTTCTTAGAGATGATCTTTGCTTTTATCTAGATAAGTCAAAGTGTTGACTTCTGTTGTAAACGTACTATATCTCTCTCTCTCTCTCTCTCTGCTGAACTATTGAAGAACATATAAGAAGAATTGATCAAGGGTTTCCCCACACTGGGGTTTGTCCCTAGCTAGCGCCACATTTTGTGTTCTCTTGTCTTGGCTTGTCTTTTGCGATTTATGTTTATGTTCTATCTGAAGTTTAATTTAATGCTGATGTGATTGCTAATCTGGAAAAGATATTGAGCTAACTGTGAAAATTGAAATAAATTGCTCTAAGCATAGAACATACCTAAAATTAACAAGAAGGAAAGTTGTTGCCCACAAATTTCGCCGGTGGAAGCAGTTTCTTTGCATTAGGTTAAATTTCTCAGCATTTCTTTACTAGTATCATACTTCACAATACTTAATTGCTTAAATTGTGGCATCTTGATTCTTGGTCATATGATCTTAGGTTGTTAATAAATAAATTTAGCTTACTTCTTTCTCTGAATTTTAGAGTATCTTCTGTTGTAGCTACTGGAATACAGTGCAATTTATAATGTGTAGACGCTGCTATTTACAATTATTAAATTTACATTCTATCCGGTGATACCAAACAATATTTCTATGTCATGACTCCTTTAGAGTCTAGACCAAGATACTGTGCAACATACTATTTACAAAGTCAAATTTACTATGTTGACTCTCTGTTAGTGCTGTCAAATTCATTAGAAAACTATCAAATTCATTAGAAAACTATATAATTTCATGAAGTATGATGTGACTTTGAAAAACATTTCATATTTCCTTTAAACTATAAGTGGGTATTGACATTTTAATCAAAGGTGTCAACTTGAATGTTGTAATAATCATTGATGATGACGATGACAATGTTTATACTAAATTGATGATGACTTGTTTATGTTGAATTCATGACGATGATTATGTATTTTTAAATATAGAATCCAGATTCTAAAGACTAAAAGCTGAATATATATATATATATATATATATATATATATATATATATATATATATATATATATATATGTGCACTGTTTCCTTGCTGTATCTTATCCTGGTTTTTTGAAAATTTGCTATATCCGTTTCAAACCCTGTATTCGTATCTGTTCCCGTATCCGTTTTAGTGCAACTTAGGTTTATGTCACTTTGATGTATAATAACACATTATTGTATTGCTAGAATTGCAAGTGTCGAGATGCCTTGAAGTGAAGATGTAACTAGATTATTGCATTATTCTTTGGTAAATTGTAAAGACCAAAAGTTGTTTACACAACGGAATTATTAAAATACTTTGTAGACAAGGACATCCATTGTAGGATAGAAATTGTAAATTGTATATTGTATAAAAGAATGAATGTAGGATGAGTTACAATGAGGTGAGGGCCTGCTTATATATACCCTAGGCAGGTACCTCTTCACAAACGGTTATGTCCTTTAGGGACATACATTTTCATTAATTGCTAACTAATTAATCATTAATCTTATTTGTTGTCTTTTACATTATTTGTGATTATTTTTTTATAAATTTAGTTTGTTACATTGCCTTCCCCTTCAAAAAGCTTTGTCCTCAAAGCTTACTGATGAAGGATCGAATCTCTTCTGTCGTTCAAAATCTCTTCTCATTTATGAGCTTTCACTTTTGTTGATACACGGGGATATGATGTTCTGAGCAATAGATAAAACTGTCTTACTGAAAATGGATCGGCCCATCCTAGATTAATCTTTTGATCCTTGCAGATGTGTAGTGAATAGTTATCGTATGATTGGATTGAGCTCACTTCAATATTCATCAGAACATAAGTTTGTTGTTTATGTTCTGCTTGATATAGACTTGTATATTGATTAAGGTGTCTACTCTTGTGATTCAGATGTAGATAAGGAATTTTTCTTGTTTGAACTTCCTTAAACGTTTTTATGGTAGTTTCTTCATTTTCCTCAGACATTGTTGTTGTTGACTTGACTATTAAACCCTCATTTGGGGTGTCCATTGTTTGAACGACAACCTCTCAGTACGTCTTTACTTCAGTAGGATTGGAATTTGCCTGAATTGTGAAATTAGTGGGGTCTGTTGACCACTACGTGTCAACTTCCCTTAGTAGTACACTCCCTTTTCTTCGCAAAAGGGTAGTGCTTGATTGACGTGTCTGTGCCATTCGACAGTCATCGTCGACCTAATCATGTTATGTTGTAAACCCAGTGTGCATGTGTAAATTGTAAATAATCTTAGCAGAGTTGTGTAATGTATGTAAATTGCTTAGGTGGACCTAATTTTCTAGTGATAATCTATGTTTCAGAAGGTTTTTTGTCTCACCGATCCATGATCGACAGAGTTTTCCTTCAGCCTAACCCCAAAGCCGGAATGAATTTTGTCATTAGAATCTTAGGGGAATCCTAGTGCGTCGATCTGCTAGATTATAGTTGGTCGCAGAACTGGGTGATCTATGAGGGTCTATGTCAAATGGGTTTTCCCCCTTGAGATGTAAAATTGTAAAAGTCATGATGTAAAATTTCTTGAGGGTTAGAAAATGTTTTAATCCCCTCATAAGTCCTAAGTCCTAGGTCCTAGGTGATTTTTCCAAAGGCTAAGTTCGAGGATCCAAAAATAAAAATTAAGAAAATTAAAAAATCAAATAATAATCGAAAATAATAAAAAAGTTAAAATAATAATTATAAAAATTAAAAAATTAAAATAACTAAAAAAATGAAAAATGATAATAAAAATTTAAAAAATAATTAAAAAATAAAATAATAGATAACTTTTAATAAAAAAAATTATTAAAATTAAATAAAAAAATAATAATTAAAAAATAAATAAAATAAATAAAATAAAAACTTAAAAAATTATTAAAATAATAATAAGTCAAATTTTTGAGTAAATAAATGCAGAATTTCAATTTTTTTAATATTAAAATGCATTTAAAAATTCGACGGATGAGATTAAAAGATATCTTGATTCTCATCGACGGTCGAGATCATTTTGACATGGATCACTCGAACTAGCCTTTGGGAATTTTTCCTTTAAATAGGGTGGTAGGGGTCATTTGAGATCAGATTTGATCTGAGAGTCTGGTGCTAAAGAAAGCTCTCTTGTAGAAGTTTTTGTGCAATAAAGAAAGACTTTGGGGTTAAAAATCTTGCTGGTGTTACTCTTCTGGGAATGCTGTAAGATCTTTTATTTTTCTGCATAATTTTATTTTCAGCTATTGATTTTAGCTTGATGAAGATTGATTCAGGCACAGGTATCTTGTCTGATCTTTGGGATTTGAATGATGGTTTAGATTCTGAAACATAATGGCAGGTATCTCCATTTGATCTGGATTTCACTATTGTTTTCTCCCTCTATTTTAATGGTTGATTTTAAGCTGTGCAGGAAATCTTAGTTTTGAGTTTACCGGGCGTTAGGGGAAGTTCTCGGCTGAACCAGCCAACTCCCGGATTGCGTTTTTCGAAAGAGCCTAGCCAGTTTTAATCCCGGGCTTATCATCTGGAATTTTTTATTTTTTTATTTTATTTTATTATATGAATGCATGCAGGGTTATTCTGAAGCATCTCACATTAAATTAAAATTCTGAAAATATTTATGTGGCGTAACGAGAAATATGGCTATTTTAGAGCCTGCAGTTTGTGAATATTGTAATTATTTAGTTAGGGTTTTCATTTTTGTTTCTTGCACATATTATTTTGGGTTTTCTTTTCTTTTGCAGATTGCAGGTACAGGTTTTGAGAAATATTTTAGGGTTTCATTCAGACAACTTGGAGCGGTTGATTCAAAATTTTATTAAGATTCTTGGAAAATATTGAGAGGTTTTGGTGGAAGTTGTACAGATTGACTGCCTGGTTTCTTCTGAGCAGGAAGATTTCGATTTTGTTTCGAAATTTTCTTTTGTGATCTGGGTTTGAATTTTAAAATCTGGAAAATTTTTGGGTTTTTTTATTTGGCCACCTTTTTGTCTGCTGCTTGGGGTTTTTATTTGTGACTTTGTTGAAGAAATGTCGAAATTTTGATGAAAGTTTTGTTGCCAGCGTTCTTCTCTTTGTTGTTCGATCTCTTCTCTGCCGACGACTATCAAGATTGCATCTCCATCCATCAGTGCTTCTTTCAAATCCTGCACGCTTTCCTCACATTGTCATCTGGCCTACGTAGCTCCATTTCTTCCCTTCCTGTCCACGCAGCGTGTTGACCCCTCATCGCTGCTATATCTGTACTCCTCGCTGCCCATTCACAGCTCCTCCTTCCAGATCCGCGTCTCTTGCTCTGCCTACCTGCGATCCCTCAGTCTTGCCCTTGATCTGCACGTCCAACATTGCTGCAAACCTGCGTTTTTCATCCCAGATCTGCTGGCCGTTCACCCTCACGTAGATCTCTCTATCCCCTCCACCTGCGTGCTATCCCTCCTTTGCCGCGTCTAGCCCTTCAGCTCCCTCAGCTATCCCTCTGCGGCTACTCCTTTCAGCTCCTCCTCATCCAATCGCTGCTCCTTTCCGCCATCCGCACCCATTCTCCCTTGTCGTCCACTGCACATGCAAACACAACAGCAAAAACACAGATAAAAATTCGATGTGCGTATGGTAAGTTTAGTCATTGGATTCGAGGTTTGATTTCTATTTCATTTTTTATAGATTTCATTTAGTTTAAAACAAGCATTCGATTTCTTTAACTGTGCATGCTTAGCTTAGGGTTAGTGTTTTAGTTTTCAAAGATTTTTCGATTTTATTTTAGTTAGGATTTGATTTATTCCATTTTAGTTTTGATAAAAGAATTGTAATTTTAAATCTAGATTTAGATTAGATTTTAATAATTTCAAGCTTTGTTTACTTTAGTTTAGTTTAGACTAGGACTTTATATTTGTTTTATTGCAACCTTTTAAATATAAATAACCCAAAAAAAAAGTTCTTACAAATTAGATTCTGGTTTAGAAGATCTAGACTTTTCTAAATTTAGTTTCAAATTTTGTTTAAAGTTAGAACCATTAAAAAAAAAATCATAAAAGATAAAAGGTTCCCTTTCTTAGTTTTGCTAGTTTTTTTTGGATCAGATTTTATTTAAGATTTCAAGTTTAGTTTCATTTTAAATTAAAAAATTTTAAAATCATAAAAAATTTAAAAAATATAAAAAAACTCATAAATGGTTAAAAAAAATAAAAATGTTCTTTTAAGATTTAGCTTTAAGCTTCATTTAGTTTAGGGAGTTGTGTATAATGCGACTTTTTGGAGATTCCGTTGACGGAATCCGGCGGAAGAAATGAGGTTAGATCTTGATTTTTAGCAGTTAAAATGGTTTTTTAACTGCATATTTGGATTCAGCGCCCTGAAAAACCCCTGGGAGCCATTGTTTGTGCAGAAACTAGCTATCAAACTTGGGATTCCAATGAATTGCTGCCGGATTTTGACCGGAAAAATCCGCCGGAAAGGCTTTCAAAAAGTCGCGTTATAGACTACTGCCTTTTGTTTTGTTTTATTCTTAAAAAAAATAAAAATTGAAAATACATTTTTTGGTGTCTCTTGTGGTATTTATGTCCCATTTTTCTATAGCTAAAAGCACTTAAATGTTTATTTAAAGATTAGCTATTGAAAAGGGGTGAATCTTTTCGAGCTTGGTTAACATTTAAATTTCGTGGTTTAATGTATTCGATCTTTACAAATTTAATTGCTGGATTATTGTTAAGGCGTTGTGCATTTGATGAATATCTTGCATTTTGCTTATAAATGATTGTTAATCATGGAATTATAAAGTTCATATTTCTGTAGATTTTGACAAATAATCATTTAATCATTAACTCCATAAGGCACTGGTCTATAAAATCAATCAAGTGCTAAATTGCCTCGTCGTGTCTCCCAAACCAACTGGTCCCCAGTTGGTCATTCATTATCCCATAGGGTCTACCCCCCTTAGCCGCGGGAGACAGGCTTAAATGGAGAGATCGGGGATCAAGGTGACAGGCCCCGGTCTGAGCGTTGTCGTGACAATCTGTGCGACAACATTTTTTGGCGCCGTTGTCGGGGATAGAGTTTTTCTGTCCTTGGCATTTCAACGACATTCATCTTCTCATTTCTCATCATTCTTTCATTTTTCTCATATCTAATTTGAGCTTGCAGATTCAACATTTTTTGGCATCATTTGGATCTTTTCATCACCTTATCTTTCGTCATATTAGCAACTACTCTTTAGTTCGTTTCTTGTTTGGGTGGCGACTCCATTTCTTTTCATTTATTTTTCCTAGACAAGAGGCCTCTCTCATATCAGCTTGTTGGTTGCTTTTTGGATCCTAGAATTTGACTCATTGTTCAAGTGGCGACTCCACTTCTTTCATTTGTTAATTTTCTTGAGCAGAGATCTCTTTCTATCATCCATTTGGTCCCTTATTATTCATCATGGATTATTCGTTTAAACCATGTCATTTTACTGATGATCTCCATGATATTCCGGAAGTGGTCATTTCTAAATTACCTTTATTCTCAAATGGTGATTCAGTGGTTGTTAAAAGACATCTAGGCTTGTTTACTCGTGTAATGATCATATATTGTAGACCCTCTCAGTATAATCATGAAGATGTCAAAATGCGTCTTTTTGTCTTTTCTTTAGAGGGTGATGCTTTGAATTGGTTTAATAATTGTTCTGAAGATCCTTTTACTTTTTTACAAGACATTGTCAATGCTTTTAAAGATAGATATGGTTATCCAGATAGCTCGCCTTGCGCCCCAAAAATTGTGCAACAGAATGAAAGTAATCTTATAAAAGGTCCAGCTGTCGGTGAAAGATTCCAAGACAATTCTTCATATCAGAATGTGCCATCCACTTGTGCCATTGCAGATCAAATCCATGATAGTGGAAAAGCAGGGACAAATGACAATGAAAAGGAAGATCAAAAGCAAATTATACAAGAACTAATGTTGTTGGTAAAAAATATGGAGATCAATCAAACTAATTACGCCAATGATGTGAGAACTTTATGCACCCACCTGGAAAAACGTAATAGGGAGATGGAGATCATGCAAAATCAACATGCTAAGGAAATTGAGGCCATGAAGATTAATCACGACACAGAAATTAGTTTTATGCAAAGCAAGTTGTCAGGCTTAGAGGAAAATATGACGACCATGAAAGCTAATCATGATAGGGAAATTAATTCTATGCAAAACAAGTTATTAACTATGGATGAAGAAATGACTATCATGACATTCGATCATAATAATCAGTTGGCTACCATGCAAGCAAATCATAAGGAAGAGATAAACTCTATGCAGCATTGCTTGATGACCATAAAGGAAAAAGACGATAAAGTAATAAAAGATATGGAAGCTAATCAGATATGTCTTCAGAAAAAGTTATTGACCATGGAAGAAGATCATGCCAGGGAAATCAGTGCTATGAAAGTTGAACACTCTAGCCAGATAAATGTCATTACAATACAGGTACATAAATTTCAACAGTGGATTAAGGATGAAAGAAACCAGGAAACATCAATAGATTAGGAGCCTTCTCATTTGCTGCAACAAGCTCCATCTTATTATGAAGAGGTCATTGGTTCGATTGAAAGGTGGTTAATTGAAGGTGATCCAGATAAAATTAAAAACGATAAAGATGAAGAAAGACATGTCACACATATCTTACATACTTCATCTAACAGCTTTGAAACAGAAAGTTCCACATCATCAGTAATACAGCCTACCAGGAAGAAAAAGCGCAAGAGGAAGAAAATGAGAAGAAGGTTTCATGCATTAGACGGCCGCGAGCAGCTTGATTTTCGGATAGGAAAAAGTCCTACCATATGTAGAATTGGACATGGCACATCCGACAAGCAGCCGACAAATTTGCTTGAAAGCAGGCAAATGCTCAGGATACACAATATTGAACACATCTGATGCCATGTGGCATACCCTGTATTTCTAACCTTACTCCTTGTTTTTTCAGCATTTTCATTTCTGTTTTAGGATTAGATTTACTTTTCATGTTACTAGATAGTTAATAAATGAAGAGCTTGTATCTTTCCTGTGTGATGATTTTTGGATGGACGCTACTTATGTTTTGTTGTGTGTTGCGTGGATGCAGATTCTGGATTCTCACATTCCTGAAGTGCAACAACGTGTCCCCAAATAGAGCCAGATGTTGACGACTACGTGTCAACTTCCCTTAGCAGTGCACCCCCTTTTCTTCGCAAAAGGGTAGCACTTGATTGACGTGTCTGTGCCATTTGACAATCATCGTTGACCTGATCATGTTATGTTGTAAACCCAGTTTGCATGTGTAAATTGTAAATAATCTTAGCAGAGTTGTGTAATGTATGTAAATTGCCTAGGTGGACCTAATTTTCTAGTGATAATCTACGTTTCAGAAGGTTTTTTGTCTCACCGATCCATGATCGGCAGAGTTTTCCTTCAGCGTAACCCCGAAGCCGGAATGAATGTCATTAGAATCTTAGGGGAATCCTAGTGCGTCGATCTGCTAGATTATAGTTGGTCGCAGAGCTGGGTGATTTATGAGGGTCTATGTCAAATGGGTTTTCCCCCTTGAGATGTAAAATTGTAAAAGTCATGATGTAAAATTTTTGGAGGGTTAGAAAATGTTTTAATCCCCTCATAAGTCCTAAGTCCTAGGTCCTAGGTGATTTTTCCAAAGGCTAAGTTCGAGGATCCAAAAATAAAAAAAAAAAATTAAGAAAAAAAAAAAAAAATCAATAATAGATAAAGTTAAAAAATAATAATAAAAAAATAAAAATTAAAAAATAACTAAAAATGAAAAATTAAAAAAAAAATTTAAAAAATAATTAAAAATAAAGATAATAGATAAATTTTTAATAAAAAAAATTAAAAATTTAAATAAAAAATAATGATTAAATAAATAAATTAAAATAAAATAAAAACTTAAAAAATTAATAATAATAATAAGTCAAATTTTTGAGTAAATAAATGCAGAATTTCAATTTTTTTAATATTAAAATGCATTTAAAATTCGACGGATGAGATTAAAAGATATCTTGATCCTCATTGACGGTCGAGATCATTTTGACATGGATCACTTGAACTAGCCGTTGGGAATTTTTCCTTTAAATAGGGTGCTAGGGGTCATTTGAGATCATATTTGATCTGAGAGTTTGGTGCTAAAGAAAGCTCTCTTGTAGTCAGTTTTTGTGCAATAAAGAAAGACTTTGGGGTTAAAAATCCTGTTGGTGTTACTCTTTTGGAAATGCTGTAAGATCTTTTATTTTTCTGCATAATTTTATTTTCAGCTATTGATTTTAGCTTGATGAAGATTGATTCAAGCACATGTATATTGTCTGATCTTTGGGATTTGAATGATGGTTTGGATTTTGAAACATAGTGGTAAGTACCATTTGATCTGGATTTCACTATTGTTTTCTCCCTCTATTTTAATGGTTGATTTTAAGGTGTGCAGGAAATCTTAGTTTTGAGTTTACCGGGCGTTAGGGGAAGTTCTCGGCTGAACCAACCAACTCTTGAATTGCGTTTTTTGAAAGAGCCCAGCCAGTTTTAATCCCGGGCTTATCATCTGGATTTTTTTTTTTTTTTTATATGAATGCATGCAGGGTTATTTTGAAGCATCTCACATTAAATTGAAATTCTGAAAATATTTATGTGGCGTAACGAGAAATATGGCTATTTTAGAGCCTGCAGTTTGTGAATATTGTAATTATTTAGTTAGGGTTTTCAGTTTCGTTTCTTGCACATATTATTTTGAGTTTTCTTTTCTTTTGCAGATTGCAGGTATAGGTTTTGAGAAATATTTCAGGGTTTCATTCAGACAATCTGGAGCGGCTGATTCAAAATTTTATTAAGATTCCTGGAAAATATTGAGAGGTTTTGGTGGAAGTTCTACAGATTGACTGCCTGATTTCTTCTAAGCAGGAAGATTTCGATTTTGTTTCGAAATTTTCTTTTGTGATCTAGGTTTGAATTTTAAAATCTGGAAAATTTTTGGGTTTTTTTATTTGGCCACTTTTTTGTCTGCTGCCTGGGGTTTTTATTTGTGACTTTGTTGAAGAAATGTCGAAATTTTGATGAAAGTTTTGTTGCCAGCGTTCTTCTCTTTGTTGTTCGATCTCTTCTCTGCCAGCGGCTATCAAGATTGCATCTCCATCCATCAGTGTTGCTTTCAAATCCTGCACGCTTTCCTCACATTGTCATCTGGCCTACGTAGTTCCATTTCTTCCCTTCCTGTCCATGCAGCCTGTTGACCCCTCATCGCTGCTATATCTGCACTCCTCGCTGCCCATTCGCAGCTCCTTCCAGATCCGCGTCTCTTGCTGTGCCTACCTGCGATCCCTCAGTCTCACCCTTGATTTGCACGTCCAAACATTGCTGCAAACCTGCGTTTTTCATCCCCAGATCTGCTGGCCATTCACCCTCACGTAGATCTCTCTATCCTCTCCACCTACGTGCTATCACTCCTTTGCCGCGTCCATCCCTTCAGCTCTCCCAGCTATCCCTCTGCGGCTACTCCTTTCAGATCCTCCTCATCCAATCGCTTCTCCTTTCCGCCATCCACACCCATTCTCCCTTGCCATCGACTACACATGCAAACACAACAACAAAAATGCAAATAAAAATTTGATGTGCGTATGGTAATTTTAGTCGTTGGATTCCAGGTTTGATTTCTATTTCATTTTTTATTAGATTTCACTTAGTTTAAAACAAGCATTCGATTTCTTTAGCTGTGCATGCTTAGCTTAGGGTTAGTGTTTTATTTTTCAAAGAGTTTTCGATTTTATTTTAGTTAGGATTTGATTTATTCCATTTTAGTTTTGATAAAAGAATTGTAATTTTAAATCTAGATTTAGATTAGATTTTAATAATTTCAAGCTTTGTTTACTTTACTTTAGTTTAGATTAGGACTTTATTTTTGTTTTATTGCAACCTTTTAAATATAAATAACAAAAAAAAAAGTTCTTACAAATTAGATTCTAGTTTAGAAGATCTAGACTTTTCTAAATTTAGTTTCAAATTTTGTCTAAGGTTAGAACCATTAAAAAAAAAAAATTCATAAAAGATAAAAGGTTCCCTTTCTTAGTTTTGCTAGTTTTTTTAAGATTATATTTTATTTAAGATTTTAAGTTTAGTTTCATTTTAAATTAAAAAATTTTAAAATCATAAAAAATTAAAAAAATATAAAAAAACTCATAAATGGTTAAAAAAAAATAAGAAGTTTCTTTTAAGATTTAGCTTTAAGCTTCATTTAGTTTTGTTTTGTTTTGTTTTATTCTTAAAAAAAAAACAAAATTGAAAATACATTTTTTGGTGTCTCTTGTGGTATTTATGTCCCATTTTTCTATAGCTAAAAACACTTAAATGTTTATTTAAAGATTAGCTATTGAAAAGGGGTGAATCTTTTCGCGAGCTTGGTTAGCATTTAAATTTCATGGTTTAACGTATTCGATCTTTACAAATTTAATTGCTGGATTATTGTTAAGGCATTGTGCGTTTGATAGATATCTTGCATTTTGCTTATAAATGATTGTTAATCATGGAATTATAAAGTTCATATTTCTGTAGATTTTGACAAATAATCATTTAATCTTTAACTCCATAAGGCACTGGTCTATAAAATCAATCAAGTGCTAAATTGCCTCGTCGTGTCTCCCAACCCAACTGGTCCCCAGTTGGTCGTTTATTATCCCATAGGGTCTACCCCCCTCAGCCGCGGGAGACAAGCTTAAACGGAGAGATCGGGGATCAAGGTGACAGCCTCCGGTCTGAGCGTTGTTGTGACAATCTGTGCGACAACAGGGTCAATGTTTGTTTCTTCTTCCCCAACTTGGATTACCACATTTAGCTATTTTGATGCTTCTTTTGCGACAATTTTTTCGAACCTATTCGTCAATGATTTCTTATAGTCCTTAAGTTTTTTAATTTGTTTGAGCAGATTTTGGCTATGATTTTTGAGATGTAAGCATTCCTCATTTTCCGAGTCAGCTTTATTTTGGCCTTCAAGCTTCTCGTCTTGAGTTGTGATATTGATTGGGTCAGTGTTAGTTCCCTTATTTTCAACCTGCATTGTTACGTTTGGAGACTTCGATACTTCTTGAGTAAGTTGCTCTAACTTGTCTTCTAATGACTTTTTGTCATTCTTAAGCTTTTTAATTTGGGTTAGTAATTTTTGCTATGATTCTTAAGTTGCAAGACTTCTTCATTTCTATCAACAATGATTTTGTCAATTTCATTTTGCATATTTTGTAATACTTTTGTATCTTCTTGAAATATTACTTTTGAAATGCCTTGAATGTCTTCTGGTGTTACTAAATTTGGCTGCGCGGTAACATCTTGTAGTGTTAATTATTTTTTTTCTTTTTGTAAGAAAAGGTCAAAAATTTCTTTTTTGTATTCAGGATGAAGGAACCTAGGGTTTCCATTTAGGCTGAATCTAAAATAATGTCACCTGGATGCTCCATAGGGTTTGAACTGAGAATTGCAATACAATTGTATAATCCTCAATGTTTAACTGTAAATTGATTATGTCGTATTTTTTGTTGCCAAAACAGTCTAATTTTTCGATTATATTTGACTCTGGAATCACTAACTGGTTTGCGATTTTATGCGTAATATAATTTTTACCTTTGACAGGGGAGATGGCAATAGTGACATCTTTTTTTGCAACACATCCCATAATTTTAAATATCACTAAAGCATAATTATGTGAAATTTCTAAAAATCCTCCGGCCTTCATTTTTGACCTAGACTCCATTTTTTTCAACCTTAGGCTTTTATTTGTTTATTTAATTAATTAATTAAATAAATTATATTAATTTTAATAAAATTATTATAACTATATAATAGTGTTAACATCGACCAAATGTAACGACCAAATGTTATGTTATGTTAATGTCATAACACTATTATATATGTTATGAAATAAGTGACCAATGATGAATAGTCACGTCTGGTGGTTGACCCAAGAATTTGACTGACGTCAGGACTGTCAAGGGTGGACGGGATGCGGTGAGCGTGGACGTAGACGGAGGAGCAGGCGGAAGTGTGCAGTGGGGCATGGAGTTTGATGGTGTGGACAGCAGGGATTTGCGTGGGAAGGGATGGATGATGGGTATGTTAGTATTCGATGCGGCGGTAAATGTTGTCGGCTACTGCAAATAAGATGGGCGACAGTCGGGAGTTTTGGATGGCGGTAGGGTTGCATGGTGATGGTTGCAAGGGAGACCGTGGCACGAAATAGGGGTGGCAGCGGATAGCACGATGAGTACATAAGCATTTGAGTGATGCAGGGAGTGGACACAAGGATCAATGCAGAGTGTTTGCAATCGGCGGCTAAAATGCAGCGTTCAGCGATGGCTAGGAGTGTTTATTTGTGTAGTGAGTCTTTGACCATTGGTTGCAGAGATATGGATGTTGCGGCTGCATAGATATGGATGTCGCTGGGATTGATAACGAAGGGGACTTGGCTAGAGCTTGTTCAGTGCTCGTGTGGGCATTGGTGCCGCAACTTTGCCAGCATAGGGCATCTCGATGGCAGCTAGGTAAGTATAATAATTTTGATTTTTTTTGATTTTTAATTTTTGAATTATGCCTTTTTAATATATATATTTGACTTTATATTTTTTTTTTCACTTTTGATTTTCAATATATATATTTTTGGTTTGTTTGTTTGTTTGTTAATTACTTATATATTTTTTTTCTTGTCTCTTTTTATTTTTTTAAAATGGGCAAAGGCCTACTGGTGAATTGGAGAACATCTCACTTCGTAGTGAAACACCTGAGTCTTAACGACAACAATGTTGATGGAGTTTGATGGGTAAAAGCCAATACCAGACGTGGTTCTGATACCAATGTAACGACCAAAAGTCATATACACAATGGAAATATTAAAATACTTCGTAGACAAAGACATCCATTGTAGGATAGAAACTGTAAATTGTATATTGTATAAAAGAGTGAATGTAGGATGAGTTACAATGAGGTGAGGGCCTGCTTATATATATCCTAGGCAGGTACCTCTTCACCAACGGTTATGTCCTTTAGGGACATACCTTTTCATTAATTGTTAACTAATTAATTATTAATCTTATTTGTTGTCTTTTACATTATTTGTGATTTCAAATTTGTCTAGATATCTTTCATGTATTTGCGGATGTGCATGGTATTAGTGTTTAATTACTATTTCATGTTTTTGCTTAAACATTATTTCCTTTGCATCCATAAAGTTGTTGATATAGTTGATGTTATAATATGCCTATGTAGCTTTGACTGTGGTATTAGAATGTGTTAATATCTAACTAACATAGCTAGTGTAATATTTCGGGATATGTTGACAAGATTTGAGCAGAAGGTTAGTTTGGGTATGAGCAATATTGGCCCAATGGTAATAGTTGAAGTTTTGTTTGCAATTGTGGAGCTCTGTTGTGACTAGGAGTCTTGTTTTAGTGGGAGTTGTCGATTGGTCAACAAAATGACATTCATGTAATATAATCTGCTTGGATGCAAATCAACATACTACTATTGTAAATATAAAGTTGCATTGAAATAACAGGAGGAAATTTGATATGGGAACTCAAAATGACAAAGCAAAGAGATGGAATAAAGGAGTGTGTCCTTTTGACATACTCAAGGGCCAAGAGTGGTTTGCACTTGCAAATTTGTATAAAGAAGGAAGAGTTCTTTAATATGTACTTGAAAAGTAATATAATTTATTAATTGATAGATAGGATTAATTACAAGAGGGGTAAACCCTATTTATACAACAGAGGGATGAAAGCCCCAACTTGTGGCCCAAGTTATCTTTATAGGGTAATTAGGTTTTTATGTAGCTTATTAATTTTAAACACACTAATTATCTCTTTTAGGCCTTATTTAACATAAGTGGCCCTGTACAAAAATATTAAGGGACTAAGGACTAAAACATTATTGTTATAATTTCACATACAAAATTGCTCATGTCTCTAAATTGATAACAAAATGTTGTATTTAGATTCACAACATGCCTTGACCCTTGCAATGTGTTGTTCCTAAAGCTTTGGGAGCAAAGAGTAGCTTGACGATATTATTTCTTCTTTCTCCGTGTGAATATGGTGATACACTTGAATGGATATAAGCTTTGAGAATATTTTTCTTTAATGAATCAAATGAACTCACTCATTGTACTTAGCTCAAGATGCTAGATTGGGTCATATGTGTATGACTCAACCAAGACATCAGGAATCATGATTACTACCAATGATTTTGGCTTGCTTAATTTCCCTTTTAGTGAATACATTTATCACTAGGAGATTTGTTATAGAGAAGTTGGGAGATTTCTTTGCCTTTTTAGTTCCTTTTTTGTGGGAGAATCATCATCAAGAGCAGATTCCATAAAGACTTAGTCATCGTATTAGACAAATTTCAAGCTTGAAATGAAAATTCATTGAACTTCAATTGGAATTGAAGTTGGAGCCAAACTTGAAGTCAAACTTGAAGCTAAATTTTAAGCCCAACTTAAAGCCAAGCATGAAGTTGAACTTCAACTCGATTTTGAACTTCAAGGCAAATTTATTTGAATTCAATTTTCAAAAGAAAAAAACCCAAAAATAAAAGCCCTAATTTATAAAAGCTAACCAAAGCATTTTAGAAGATATTGTCTTTTTGAAATATATTTTTAATGTTGGGATGCAATTTTCATTTTTAACACATATGAGCATATGGAATATAGTTTCTCAAATATAATGTTGAACCTCGTGGTTCTTGATCTCAAACACGGACTCAAACCAAGTGACCATGCCTGAAGATATGGCCAAATAAGTTATCTTCAACTAGTTTGAGGATTTCTACATTCTCCTCATAACATTGCTCACAAGCATTTTTGAAATATGGCCATGCATCTATTTATTTTCAATATTATTCTTATTCTATAGTTTCTTTTATCCAAGGAAAAGATCACGAGGAAACCTAGTGGATGTTTCTCTACATTCATGGATGGCATCCTTAGTATACTCGTAGGTCTAGACTAGTGTGCTTAATTCAAGGGGATTTAAATGGGGCACTTGTTGGCATGGAACTAGTCAAATGCCTAGTAAAATTGGAGACCATTGGTCGAGCCAACCCCTTGGGTTGTATTCTTATTTTGTATTTGAATGTATGAAGAAATTTGTTAGGTACATTTAAAACATTCCCCCTATTTTTTCAACAGTTTTTTTTCAAGCTAGGGTTTGATACAAAAAATAAAAGGCAACTTGTATACAATAGATTCCACTCTTGATGTAACTATGAAGCAAAGTTTTGTGGGATGGTAGATTTGCACTTCTTCAAATTGCAAAAATCAAATGCTTGATTTTTTTCTTTCTTAATCTTGATTAGAAGTTGTGATAATTTCCTCATTTTTGTCGAGGTTTTGAGCTTGAAGAAGAAAAACAATATTTAGAATATGTATCTTTGTCCCTACTTCATAAAATCCCTTGATAGATATCTCATTTAAGAAGTTTTAAAATCTTCTTCCTTATAAAAATCAACACCTTAATAAGATCATCTAATTGAAAGTCATGCTTCATTGAGATGAGCTACTCAAATGGACTTTGTTTTTATGTATTTTGAAACAGAAATTTGCAATGAATATCAATGTTGATAATATTGGTGATTTTTCGCTGATTTCCTGAAAGATGGTGAGTTTTCTTGCTCCATGATTTTTTGGTGCCCAAAATTTTGTGATTTTTGCACTTTGAAAAAATCATGATTTTTCTCGGAAAATTGCGCCCAACACGAAAAATCATCGGAATGGCGAGTCTTCAGGGTTTTAAATAATCTTTTCAGTTTTTTTGCCCATTTTGGTCTTTTTGCTATTGGATAAGGAAGGAGGAGAGCTTGTGGTAATCTTCAAGGAGGGATTGAGGGCCAAACAATCGTTATCGTCACCAACAAAATCTTTGTAGTGGATTAAGGTTGAAGATTATTTGCCAATTCAACCAGACATACATTTCATCTTCCACTCACAAGTATGTTCTTAAATACCCCCATGTTAATGATTTTTTTTTTCCATACAACTAGGCATATGGTTGCTTGCCTCTTTGCCTACCTACGTTTTCCTTCTTCCTTTTTGTCATTTTGCTATGATTTTCATGCCCATGAAACAATGTAAGGGTTTTTTTACCATAATTGCACAACAAGCTTGATTTTATTTTAACCTTTATTGCCATTTTTCATTGAAAACAATCTAATTTAAATCTCTAAAAAATTGATTTTTTAAATAAAGAGGTTGTTCGTTTTTGTGTAGTGAGGGCTTAATGCCATTATTTTTTGTGTTTTTGGTGCCCTAGGATTGAATTTTGAATCTATCCATTTCCATTGCAAATATGCCAAAGGCCTTGAGGCTTGGACCCATTTTGGCAGTATGGGGAACCTGAAGATGGGACAAACCGACAAGATTGAATTGCAAATTGTGTGGCTAACATATGACAGGAGGGAGTTGCTAGTTGAAATACCATTTGGCCAAAATCCCCGAGCATGATGTTGAGATTTCTAAGTCATCTAACTCGGAGGTTATGAGAGCTGCACATGATAAATTTATGAAAAGGATAGAAAGAAAGGAGAGGTCACTGCAAACAAGGTTGAACGTGCAAGTAGATCTTCAAGGCTATCTACCTTTGAGGCTGAGGGTAGTGAGAGGGGCTCCACAACTTCATCTACTGAGAGGTCGTGATTTTTTGTTCCACGAACTGGAGGAGCACAACCTTAAATCAAGTTAGTGATAAAAAAGGGAGAAGCAAGAAGCAAACAAGGTTATGGGGAGGTGTCTTTTTTGGAGTGACTTACCTCTTAGCATAACCAAAAGAAATCCATTTTGGCAGCCAATATGTGATGTTATTGGTGATGTGGGCCAAAGGTATAGAAGAGCTAAATATGAGGAGTTGTGGGGGCCAATCCTTCAAGAAAAAAAGGACATCAACTCTAGATTGGTTGAGTTGAAGCAGTCATGGGATGTCTTTGGATGCATAGTGATG
This sequence comes from Pinus taeda, assembly GCA_000404065.3. Classification (NCBI taxonomy): domain Eukaryota; kingdom Viridiplantae; phylum Streptophyta; class Pinopsida; order Pinales; family Pinaceae; genus Pinus; species Pinus taeda. The sequence goes on from APFE030975744.1 coordinate 125,584, forward strand.
TCTGATGGCTAGACAGATAGGAAGGGTAGGACCCTTCTAAATTTCTTGGTATATTTTCTTAGAGGTACCATGTTTATTAAATCAGTGAATGCATCAGTGCATGTAAAAGATGCAAACGTTGATATGTGAGTTGTTAGATGGGTTCTTCTAGGAGATTAGTTTGCATAATGTGGTGCAAATCATAATAGATAATGTAAGGCAATTATGTGGCTACTGGTAGGATTCTTATGGACATGGACTGCTCATTGTTTTTGACTCCATGCGCTGCACATTGTATTGATTTGATGTTTGAGGTTATGGAGAAACTTTCCTTCATCAAGGAGCTGATTGATATGGCTAGGAGCATCCCCAAGTTCATATATAATAATGCTTTTGTTCTTAGCCTCATCAGGAGATGCACCAACAACAGGGAGTTGCGGCATCTTGCAATCACACGTTTTCCCACCAACATCATTACTCTTCAATCTTTGCTTCAATGTTAGTTTGAGTTGAAGCAAATGCTTGTTTGTGATGAGTGGCGTGATTGTAAATATAGCAAGAAAGAGGATGGAAGAGCCATTGCTAAATTGGTGTACATTGACTCCTTTTGGCAAGGAGCAGAATAAGTGTCTTCAGTTAGTGAACCTTTAGTAAAGGTTTTGAGATTGGTAGATAGTGATAAGCTTGCAATGGCTTATTTGTATGAGGCTTGGATAGAGCCAAAGGGACTACTCGAGTTCATTATGTGGACAAAGGGTACCCCTGGATTTAATAAACACATGATGTTATGGGACGTGATTGATATTTTGTGGACAGGGATGCTCCATCGACCCATTCATGTAGTAGCACTTTTCCTCGACCCTGCGTTTTCCTACAAATGCATCTTTGATTTTGATGACAAGATGATGGAAGGGCTCCATAGTTGTCTTAATAGGATGGTACTTGATCTTGAGACTCACATCACAATCAATCGCGAGATAGAGAGGTATCAGGATGGTACTGGACTATTTGGTTTTGATGATGCCATTTTTGAAAGACCACCTTGATGCTACGTAAGTGACAAGTCATGACTCATTAGAGTTTAGAACTATAGATTTTTTAAATTCAATTATATTTTGTTTGAAAGTTTAATTATGTTTTCTTTATTTTGTTGTAGATTTTTGGCGGCGAAACTATGGTGCAAGGGCACCAAATTTATAGAAATTCGCCATCTGATTCCTTAGTCAAACTTGTAGCGCTTTGGGATGTGAACGCAATTGGAGTGTATTTGAGAAAATACTCTCAAAGAAGCACAATAGGTTATAACTTTGAACTTCAACTTAGCTATTACATTTATTGTAATTTATGGCCCTTAAGAGTCAAGGCTCATTAATTTTTTTACGACACTCTTATAGGTTGGAGTTCTTATGTCATACTAACCTGGTGTATGTCCAGTACAATCTCTAACTATGGATGAAGCAAATGGAGAGAACACTAGTTGTGGATGTTATTTCCTTGGACGGGAGAGAGGGCATTGATCTCAGATAGTTAGGTGCTAGTTTTGTTTTGTTTACCATTGTACATATAAATCATGATGATGAGATACATTTATATATGTGATGCTATTTTGTATTGCTTCTCCACATTTGAGTCCTTGATTGGACAACTGTTAGGGTTCAACAAGGTTTAATGTCTCACTTTTGATGTATCATTTTATTTGGACTCCATTACATCATATATATATATATATATAGTACTTTCTTCATATTTATGTGCCAATGTGTTTATCTGATGTTGTTGTTGCTTTATATGTCTAAAATTATGAAAAAAATGAATATATTTTGCATTTTTTAATGTTTGTCGTAGTTGTCTGGTTTTTGCCGATTTTTTTGCTGATGTTTCCGAAAAGATGTTTTCTAGACCCTTGCCGATTTTTGTTGTTGTTTTATAATTTTTATTTTTCCGATGCTGATTTTTTCAACATTGATGAAGATATCTCCTTTGATATATTGCTACACAATTTTTTCATCACCATACATTGAAATCTTTGAATCTACTTTGTAACAAAAATCAATACCTCACTCTCCAAGAGAAAGTTATGAACTTTGCTATAGAGAGGCCTTTTTGTACCCTACATATGAAAAATCTACTTGATACATTATGTTATGTGTTTGGTTGTGCATTGACACATTAATATTGCAAATATAACTTTGAATTGAGGTAGCAAGAGGATATATGATGGGAGTGAAGTGCAAATGATAAAGCAAGGGACAAAGAATAAATTAGTGGAGGCACCTACATAAGAGTAGATTGCATTTGCAAATGTAGATAATGGAGGAAGAATTCTCCAAAATGTACTCGAAATAATGTTATTTGATTGACAAATAGATAGGATTGATTACGTAGGGGTGAAACTCCTATTTATTAAAACAATATACCAAAGCCTTGACTTGTGGTCAAAGTTATGTGTATGGGGTTATTAGGTTCTTATTTAGATAATTAATCCCAAACACACTAGTTATCTATTTGAGGCATCATTTAATATAAGTGGCCTCATACAAAATTTCAAAAGATTGAAGACCCAAACATTATTACAAAATTGTTATCTTACACACAAAATTGCTCGTGTGCATAAATTTATAATGAAATTATTGTGGTTAGTTATGTAACATACCCAACCTCCACTGTACCTTACTAAGGGTATGGGGTACCAAATTTCATCTTCTTCGCTAGATTGACAATTAACTTTGATACCACTCTGTAACAACTATCTATTATAACTTTTTAACAACTATCCAATATAACCAGTTTGTCATTCAACATCGACTTTTCAATTTACAAATAAACTTTCCTTATTCATTGCAAATGTTGCACATGATTTTCCATTGTCCCATTGTGAGTCAAAATATTATTAAAATATATAATTACAAATTTGCTATTGTATATCTTGAATATGTGATTCATCCTCTTCATAAACATACCTTGGGCTTTGGAAGTCTTGAATGCATCATAAGCCATTCATACAATACCGTACTTGGTCTTAAGTTAGTTCTTGCACTTATTATCTTCACAAATTTAGATTTAGTGATATGCATTCCATCTCATTGTTATAACATACTTTCATACTAAACAAACACTCTAAACATATTGTCTATTAGGGAAATTGATAATGGTATGCCACTGTAATCTTATTTCAAAGCTCTACAGTCAATGCACATTCGTCTGTTAACTCCTTTCTTTCGTTGCTAAAATGCTAGTTCTTCACAAGGATTGTGTTGGGGTTGTGTTAAAATTGGCAACTAGGGCCAAATTCCACCTTGGGACAACTCATATGATGGAGATGATTATTGCATTGGATTCCTCTTTTCGAGAGGTCCTAATATGATATAAAGATCATCTCATTCGAACAAGTAGAAATGGAATTTTGAATTTATTCTTTCTCATGCACAAATTGTTAAGGTAGACCTTAGCTTAATGTAGGCTCGAGAAGCCCAATAGATGTGTCCTTTCACCCTCAATGAATTGTATAAATAGGAGTGACCTCTCTCAGTTGGACATCACTCACTCATCATTTCTTCTCTCTCCTAATTTGATTGGTTTGTACAGCTTGGGGATCATCTCTCTCTCTCTCTCACACGTGTGGATGAAGGACGAATTTATGGGACAGATTGCAGGCCGAAATTTTAGAGTTTCAAGACAACGTTGACCGAGGCCTTATTGACCAAGTTTGACTACATTTTCTGGGGCAGAATTTCGATCTCCTTAGGCCGCATTTTTGGGCACAAAAATCGAGGTTTTCCTGAGCATGTTGACTAGTGTTGACTTTAGTTTGCCTTTTGTTTTGATCGAGAAAATCACAACAGATTTTCTCTCTCCTTTGACTGAGTTTGATTGAGCTGTTTTGGGTTGCATTTGACCTCCTGTTTAGGTTGAGTTTGACCAAGGAAGATCGTGTTGCATTGGTGAAGTTTTGCTGCTGTTTTGACTAGCGTTGACTTTCTGGTTAGGGTTGAAATTGGATTGTAGTTGACTGCAGAATTTGTGAGGGCTGATTTGACTGTGTATTGGGCAAGTGAATATGATTTTTGTACTCTCTCTCTGCTAAACTATTGAATAATAATAAGAAGATTTGATCAAAGGGTTTTCACCACATTAGGGTTTTTCTTTGGCATTCACCAAATCTGGTGTCTTCTTGTCTTGGCTTGTTTTTTGCATATGTTTTTATGTTCTATCTGCATTTACTGTCAATGTGATTAAGTTAATGTTATTGTTACAGGAAATAATTGGAAAGTGTCATTGGGTTGTTAAAGGAACATTGAAGTAAATTGTGCTAAGCATATAACATGCCATTGTTATCTAAAATTAACATGGTACTAGAGCTTAGGTGGAGACAAAGCCCAAGCAAGAGTGAGGAAAAGCAATCATTGAGGGAAGTTATTGGACAAGAACTTGGAACTAGCCTCAGTGACGACTACATCTTACTTCAAATCCGAGGACAAACTTAAGGACAAATTCGACTATCATGCATGGAAGATGTCTCTGGATTTGACTTTGGAAGAAAATGATGCTATGGACTGTGTCAAAGGATGATTGGTGGAGCCTCATTCAAGTGCACCCGCTGTTGCAAAAACAAAGTACAAGAAAGGTGAGGTTAAAGCTAATAAAATTAATGTTAATTCTATTCACAAGCCTTTGGTTGCCTGTATTTCTGATTTGGAAACATCTAATGAGATTTATGACAAACTGGTTGGGATGTTCAAACTTCATAGTAAATAATGCAAATCAAGTTCTCTTTCTCAAGAACAAGTTGAAAGACATCAAGATGGATAGAGAAGAATCCATTCAATCCTACTTCATGAGGATTACCGAAATCAAGAATGATCTCCTATCTATTGGAGAAGTTATTGGTGACATGGAGCTCACTCTTGTTGCACTTGGAGGCCTTACAAGAGAATGGGATGTGTTTAACACTACCATCCTCAACAATGACAAGATTTTGGGATTCGATGAATTATTGACTAGATGCACTCAAGAAGAAATTAGGATGATGGAAAGAGACAAGCCCTCAAATGGAAACAATTCTACCACCTTCTCCACTCATGCTAAAAGGAAGAACAATGTTGGTCCAAGAAAACAAGGTCAAAGGTTCAAGCCAGGATTCAAAGAAGGAAGAAAATGAAGATGCTTTAATTGCAACAGATTTGGCCACTTTGCTAGAGAGTGTCCTCACAAGAAGGATACTCCAAGAGATGATGACAACAATAACAACAACTACAAAGGCAATGACAATCAAAGGAACTACAGGTTCAACAACAAAGGAAAGAGGAATGTTCCCGCTACTCGATATGGAAATGGTTATCCTCCCAAGAAGTGGAGAAACTCTAGGTTTGAAGAAGTTAATGTTGTAGAAAAGAAAAATAGAATTTTATCTTATTTCTGCCCTTACCACTGTCTCTCCTCTAGATACATTGGATCATTGGTTGATTGATAGTGGTGCCTCAAGGCACTTCACTCGGTACAAGGAGGCCCTCTCAAACTTGATTGAAAATAAGACAAATATGGATATTATACTTGGGGATAATGCCACTTATCTCGTGAAAGGAATTGGGACTGTTACTCTTCACTTAAATCAAGGTCAAACCCTTCATTTACAAGAAGTGTTGTATGTACCTGATCTTAAAAAGAACCTAATCTCTATTTCTGCAATGGAAGGTAAAGGTTTCAAGGTGACATTCATTGGTGGGAAGGTTCATGTTTGGCAAAGGAACCCGAAAAATGAACTTACACTTGGATTTAGGGTTGAAGGTCTCTATCAGGTTGGAGGAAGTCCGTTGGGAGCAATGACTTGAGATACTTCTCTTCAATCCAAATTATGACACCAAAGATTTGCTCACCTTTATTACAAAGCCTTACCTAATGTAAGGAAGATGTTCACAGGTATGCCCGAATTCAACTTAGATCATGAAGGAGTTTGTCAGGGTTGTGCAGCTGGAAAACATACAAGGGGACCATTCCCCTCAAGTGAAAGTTAAACTACTGATATTCTTCAATTGGTCCTGTTGCAATCAAATTGTCAAAGTTTCGGGGAAGCAGAAGTACCAACTTTTTCAACAATGATTGGATCACATATCATCAGTCTGTGTGTCATAGTCATCCTATTTTGCAAGTTATATATTGTAAATGATCTCAATAAAACCGTGAGTCTATGTAGCAACCTAGGTAAGCTTACAATTTGATGACGAATTCCATCCTAGGAGGTTTTTTAACTTCACTGGTAACTTGCGTTTTTCGACACGACTAATTAGAAGAGTTTTTTCCCTCCAGCTTAAACCCCCAAAGCTAGGGTGAAATTTATTGTCGAATTATTAGGTGAGTCCTAGTGTTTTAATCGAGTTTGATGTAAAAGTGGTTTGGGAATAATTTAAGCTAATTGGCTAAATTATTTTATTACAAATCACTTGGTTTACTAGATCATATTGAGTTGCAGATGGATTATATGTCTTGAGGGTCTAAGACGAATGGGTATTCCCTCTTTGAGTCTTTAAATGAAAAAAACATATGTATTGGAGGGTTGGAAAAATAATTAATCCCCTCGTGTAAATTAATTAATTTCGCTGGCAAAAAGAATTAAATTCTAAACTAGAAAATTAATTAATTAGAGTCAAAATTAAATTGTTTAGGAAAATAAATTTTCCAAATGGAAAAATTCGCGGGTCTTGAAAGAAGCATTTTTTTAAAGGTCCTCCACCAAGGGAATATTATCATTTTCAAGAAAAATTGGACTCTTGGACCTTGATGGTTAAGTCAAAGTCAATTTTTTGAGGACATTAGCTCTAAATAATTAATTTTGAGCGAATTAAAATGGAATTAAATGATAAATTCGAAAATTCTTCAAAAATAAGAAATCAAGGGCCAAGATTAAAAGATCTTGAGATATTTATCAACGACCAAGATTATTTTGACAATGATCAAAGAAACTAGCCGTTATTTTTCCATTTGAAGTATTTATCTATAAATTAGAGAGTTATTTGAGTCTCTAGTCATCTTGATATTTGGCTAGAATTGTTGCTGAAGCATTTTGTAAACTATTGTCCCGCTGGGAATTATTTTTTCTACCCTAATAAAAGACTTTGGGGTGCAACTCGAGGTGTTTTTGTTTCGTTGATCTATGGTATGTATTGACTACGGGCTTCTTATGTGTTGTTTTATGATTGTTATTTTGAAATAATACACAATGTTTGCAGGGACTCGATCCTTGGTCTCCAAGTTCACAAACTATGGGCAAGGGTTACTTTGCTTGGATCTCTAGTTTTTATATGGTTGATTGAATCTTCGCTTGAGTTATAGTGATCATTAATTTTTCTGAAGCGTTTTAGCCATTCTTTCAAGGAAAAGATATTATAAAAATTATTTTCTCAAAATCCATTTGAAAACCCATGTATATTTTGTAAATAAATTTGTAAATTTAAATTGTAAATGATTTTTCTAACTTGGGTTGGGGTTTTTAGATTCGTTTTATATATATTTGGAGTTTTGGTGTCTCTATTTTCATTTCTAGGCCCTTGAGGGTAAGATCTAGTCTTTTGGAATCTTTTGCAGGGTTTCCATGGAAGAAATTTTCAGAAAATCAAAGAGCTGAAGCATAAATTTTTTGGAGCAAGGGTTTTGAGCTTTTTAGAGCTTCTAGCATTGGTTCTGCCCTCCGTAGTCTCAATGTGTCTCCTTCTATCCTCTGCGTCTTGGTTTAGGGTCTCTTTTAGGTTTTATAGTGAGGTTTTGAGGCTTCAGCCTCCCTCCTCCTCTCCTCGGCCCTCCTAGGCTTTCTGCTAGCCCCTCCTCCTCTTGACCCCCTTCCCTCGCGACTTCCTCTCAAGCCTCCTCTCGCAACCCTCCTCTCCTCCTCTTCCTTGGCTGCAATCCTCTAGGGGCTTGCAACTCCCTTGTGGAGCCTTTAGGCCTAGGTCCTAGGCTTTAGGCCTTGCCCTAAGCCCCGAAACACTTATTTCCCCAACGCTGGCCTTATTGGGCAAAACATTGGCCCTTCTTGGCCATATTCTTCATCCTTGTGCCTCGATCTATCATCGTAGCCTACCTGTCCCTGCAAATTTTCTTCCCTTAGCCCTGTTCTCTAATTATTGGCCTCTTCTGCCCCAAAATTGACCTGAAACCTTAATTTGAAGTTTTAAGGGTAAATACTTGGCGGTTTTGCAGGATTAAGGTCTCAAAATTCTTATTTTCCAAGTGGAAATGTGATCCAAAAGTTTCAACGATTTTCAATGGTGGGACCTTCAAGGCCTTGGGCCTATGGTTTGACCTCTAAACTCTTGTTTTGCTTAAGTTTTATTGCAACAGTTAAATCATTAATATCTAAGCCTTAAAATCATATTTTCATTGGTCAAAATCGATGAAAATTGCAAAATCTAAATTTTCACAAGTTTTGGCCACTTGGGCATATCTAATTTGACCTAGTTCTAACATTTTAGCTTGTTGAAATTTATTGCATAACTACGAAATTCAAGTCTGAAATATTTCTGAAGCATATGCTTGATAAGGACTATTTTTTTTTGAAATTTTAGTTTCCGGCAAAAACTTACTATTTTTAGACATTTGGAGTAGGATATTTATTATTTTTTAGCGTGCTGATCCGTGACTAACTTACTGCTGTAATAGCATATCAATTCAGTTTCTGAATCACACCCTCTAAATAACTCAAAAATTATTTTTTTCAAGTTTGGTGATTTTTTTTTTTAGAAATATTGGGCATCGATTTCTGAATTGATTAGTTTGCTGACTTGTGGTTAACTCACTGTTGTAACAAACATATCAGTTTTGAAAATTGTCGAGTCAAACTATCTAAAAGCCCAAAAATTGAAATTTTCAAGTTCTGGTGCATTTTACTATTTTTGGGCATATAGGCCATCTACTTTTGGCAGTTTTATCTTGCTGATCTATCTTTACTTACTGCTGTAAATCAAGAAATCAGAGCTGAAATTTTACTGAATACATCCTCTTAAAGTGATTTAAACAAGCTAATTCATATTGTTGGTCAAAATGGAAATTTTATGTTCCATGTGTTGGGCAAGTTTCATCATTTGAAGTGGTTTATGCACTGCTGTTATACTTTGATAAGATCTGATTTTTCTGAGGTAGTATTTTTTTTCTCGGTAAAAACTAATTCTATTAAGAAAACATATAGTACAGTATGAAGTTACAGCCATGAGAAACATGAACACAGGCAGCCGGAAAGGATAGGCAATCCACCTCGGCTCCTAGAAGCGAAGAGAAGAGAGAAGAACAGAGCAGGAAGTAACTAGAAGAACCGGAGAGCAAATAAGCATATGATTCTACCCAACATGGGAGGAGTCAACTGTTCGGAATTTTTTCCCTTTCTTTTTACCAACTTTGACCCATTCAGGAGGGCATTGCTGAGTTGGCATGATTTGCAAACTGAGCTGGGCTGATTGAGAGGTTTCCTTATCTGAATCCGAGGTGGAGGATTCATGATTCCTTTTCTGAGAGATTGGCTGGACAGACAAATCCTCAGGGTTAGCCGAGGGCGGATCTTGCGCCATCTTGGTCTCCATTCCTTCCTCATTCTCTTCCTCTTCATCCGAGCTGAAATCAAAATCATCCATGGGGGGAGGGTCATGAGGTTTCCAACTTTTGGATTTCTGCTTAGGATTGGCTTTCTTCTTTTGGGCAGGCATCGAGGGACAAGAGCTCTGAAGGTGCCTTGTGAGATGGCAGATGCGGCAGCGGAAGGCTGTATTCTCGTAATCCAAGTTCTGAGTCCAATGAAAGTCTCCAATTTTGAGATTGATCTTGTCCGGAAGACCTTTGCTCATGTCTATTTCTGCACATATTCTGGCAAAGGTGTATAGGCCTTTTTCCCCTCTAGAAATGTCTGTGTCTAGGAAGCGGCCTAGAGAGTTGCCGATCCCTTGGAATACAGCAAAGTGCCATAGATGCGCTGGGAGATTAGGAAGTCTGACCCAGATTGGGAGCTTGGTGATGATTGCCGTAGATGGATTGAAGTTTGGGAACCAGGGGGTGAGGAATAAACCCGCTGAGCCCCAAAACCAAGGCCCTGCTTTTAGAGCTTTTTGGTAGTCCTCCTCAAAAGCGAACACCGTAATGAAAAAGCCCTTTGAGCATAACAGAACCTTGCAATTGTTGGTCCAGTTAGAGTGGATCCATTGGTAGAGGTCTGCTGTCCGTGGCCATAGCCCATTGAACCTGCAAATAATGCCATGCTCTGCAAACTGTTGGGTTTGCTCATCCAGCGTTGGATGCACTATTTCAATGGAGGGGGTCTCCTCAAGTTTGTCCACCAGAAAAGGTTTGGGAGCCTGAATTGGTGGAACTGACTTTTCCTGCTTTGGTGAATGGACAACATCCTTGTATGAAAATGCCTTTGCTGAGGATGACTGTCCTACCTCTCCTCCTCTCAAACGAAGGGCAAAGATAATGGAGGCATTTCTTTTAATGTTGTAGAAAGAAAGGGGGTAGAGATCCTCCAGTTGTTTACCTTCGTGGAGAAGTCGTTGAGCTGCAAAAGGAATTCCCAGCTTGAGTTCCAGCACATGCTTGAGGTCCCTCACGAGATCCTGAGAGCATACCCAATGTAACAGAGTTTTGCCTGAGAGGAGCTTGATCTGGATTTGAAACGAGGCAGAAAGATCAGAGTTCCTCTTTCCACTGCAGATCCGAGACGAGACGAGGTCGGAGCTTTGCTGGGCTTTTTCTGAACTTGCCGCAGGGGCGCAAGAGGAGAAGATGGGAGAGACCCATCGTCATCGAGTTTGTCATTGCTTTCCGCTTCATAAAGCTTCCAGATGGACCATCCAGGCAGATCCAGGGATTTGAGGGGTTTTTGAGGAAAAGCGTGAGTAAAATCTGCCTGATCGTCCTTAACCCGTGCGTTTGCAATCTGCAAGGGGCGCCTAGTGCGAGTAGCCGTCACAGATGGCTGCAATCTGGCTGCCTCAACGACCTGGACAGAGCATAAAGGAGAAATGGGGGCATTCAGAAGAAAATAAAATACCTGCCGTTCACCGGTGAAGGGAGAAGCCAACGTATTAAGGGTGAAACGCGCGTCTCCACCAACAGTTGAGCCGAGCAGGGGCTAGACGGCGACCGAGAGAAGGGAGGCTGCGTCAAAGAATTTAGGGTTCATCGTTCGGCTGCTCGGAGGAAGATTTTGGCTCACAACTCGATTTTTCTGAGGTAGTATTATTGGTATAAACTATTTTAAATCTATGATCAACATCTTGACTGACTATTGTTTGCATTTGGCATCTTGGGTTACTTGGTATCTTGTGAAATATTGTTGAAATTTGCACTTGTATCTCGAAGCATTATATCTTGATTAAGATTGCAATTCACTATTGTTAAGTACTCTTGAAAGGATTCTAATTAAGTACTTAAACAACTTAAGAAGATCTTGACTCGAGATGAATTTCACTCATAATCTCTTGCATAAGCATACTAGATCTAGATATGCATTAATAATTTATCTCCTAGCATAAGCTTGTTTGATAGAGACATATGACAACCCTTTTTATCTAGCTTGAGGGGCCTTGAGTCTTGACAACTCTTCGGTGGTTAACAATGACCTTGCAGTTGTCAGAGCCACAATGTCTGCAGCGCTGAAGGTATCGGGTGATAGAAGCCTAATGAAGGTATCATTAATTAGGCCTTTAGCCTGCTTCCTATTAGCTTCCTTCCCACAACCTACCTTGGAGCCCAAATTCAGAATAGTTAAAGGAAGGTTACACTTAGACTAAGCATTTAACTAAAATTTACCAAGTTCACTGCATCTCACATAGGTCTTAGGATTTGCATATCATATAGGTTAGTCAATCATTCAAGCAGTGGGTGTCCATCCGATCATTTGGTTTCAATTCAAAGAAGCAAGAATTTGTGACTCCATTCAGGCAGTGGTCTCATAATAGAAAATCTAATCTAATCAATAGTCTTGTTTAATTTCAAGCAAGTGGTTAGGCCACTCATCTGTGTCTCTCAAGTAAGTTGATTTTCAACTTGCTTTCCTCCACTTCATTCCATAGGGATTACCCCCCATAGCCTGCTGTAGGGAGAACTAGAACAGAGTGGGCAGGGATCAGAGTGACAACCCCCATCCTGAGCGTTGTCGTGGTGCTTGTACAATCTGGGCGACAACAGGTCCGTTCTTATCTATTAGGTATGTTACCCGTAACATCTTTGGGAGGATATTTGTACTATGCAATTTTTGTGGATGACTTCTCTCGCAAAACATGGATCTATTTCTTAAAGAAGAAGGATGAAGTGTTCAAATGGTTCCGCTCTTTCAAAGCCTTGGTCGAGAATCAAATAGGGAAGAAGATCAAAAAATTGAGCACTGATAATGGAACCGAATATGAGTCCAATGAATTCAATGATTATTGTAGAGAAGCTGGCATTAAGAGGGAGACCACTACTGCATATACTCCTGAACAAAATGGTGTTGTTGAAAATAAGAATCAAATTATCATAGAAGCCACCTGTGCCATGCTTCATGACTAAGGTCTACCAAAGTTCTTATGGGGAGAAGCTGCCAACAACGCTGTGTATGTTCAAAATAGATGTCCGCATCAAGCATTGGACTTCAAGACACCCGAAGAAGTTTTCACTGGTAAGAAACTTGAGGTTTTTCATTTTAGAGTTTGGTTGTCCTGCATATTTTCATGTGCCGAAAGAGAAAAGAAACAAGCTATAGATGCATCTGGAAAGAAAGGAACGTTTGTGGGCTATAGTGGAACTTCGAAGTCATATAGAATCTATGTGCTTGGTCAAAGAGAAGTGGAAATAAGTCATGATATCACTTTCGATGAAGATTTTGCTCTTAGGAAAGTCCGAGATCTTCCTATACCTAGGATGGACAATGATGATGATGCAGGAAAGTAGGATGAATATCTGACAGATGATCCGATGCCCAATGAACCCATTGATCCACCTCCTTGTGAGCCCTCTTCTTCAAGAAAAAGACCTTTGTGGCTCAAAGATACTCTTGAAGATGCTGCGAGACATGTTGCACCAAGGGGAACATTTTGTGAAAGCAAGAAGCCGAACAAGTACCCAAGGGTACTTAGTTGCCATGAGTACCATTGTACAATCTAAGCAATGTACATTCAAAGAAGCCGTGAAACACCAAGTCTGGAAGGATGCGATGAACGAGGATTATGAGTCGATCATGAAGAATGATGTCTGGGATGTGGTTCCTAGACCCAAGGACAAGTCAGTGGTCACTTCATAATGGCTATACAAAATCAAACATGGAGTTGATGGGAGTGCTGAAAAGTTCAAGGCAAGGTTTGTTGCTTGAGGCTTCTCTCAAAATGAAGGAGTGGACTATGATGAGATATTTTCACTGGTTGCCCGATATGCCACCTTTTGTTCGATCATAGCCCTTGCTGCCACACAAGGATGGAGCCTACACCAAATGGATGTCAAAACTACTTTCTTGCATAGCTTGCTTAAAGAGGAAGTTTATGTAGAACAACTCGAGGGGTTTGAAGTTCAAGATTGTAAGACACATGCATGTAGGCTGAAGAAAGCCCTCTATGGGTTGAAGCAAGCTCCCAGGGCTTGGTATGAGAGGCTAGATAACTGAGCCGAACCTATATTTCAAGGTTGAAAAGGTTAGGCCTCTCATTCTGGTTCTTTATGTGGATGATCTGTTTCTGACAAGTGATCTTATTTATCAATGCAAGAGGGAGTTGGCTTTCGAATTCGAGATGAAGGACCTAGGATTGATGCATTATTTCTTAGGGCTGGAGGTCTGGCAAAATCCAGATGAGATTTTCCTTTTTCAAGGAAAATACATCCTGATGCTGCTTGAGAGATGTGGTATGGTGGATTGCAAGTCCATATCTACTCGGATGGAACTCAACTTCAAGAAGCTATGTGGAAGTGCTGCTGGGCCCAGATTAACGAATCCTTCCGAGTATCGTCAACTTGTGGGGGCCCTGATGTTCTTGTTAAACTCCTGTCCTGAGATATGCTTCACTGTGAACAAGTTGAGTCAGTTTATGGTTGAGCCTCATCACATTCATTGGATTGCTGCTAAGAATCTCTTGAGATATCTCTGGGGCACAATCCATTATGGACTGAGATACACTGTCGGGAATTTGAGGCTACATGAATATACAGATGCTGACTGGGCTGGCAATGTGGTGGATCGTAAGAGCATATCTGGGTGTTGCTTCTCCTTGGGGTCTGCTTCAATATCTTGGATGAGCAGGAAGCAGAAATCAATTGCTTTGAACACTGCCGAGGCCGAATACATTGCTGCTAGTATGGCTTGTTGTGAAGTTGTTTGGTTGAGGAAGCTCTTCAGTGAGCTATTTGAGCACGTGTTGGATACCACCGTGATCTTCTTCGACAATCAGAGTGGGATTCTCCTTTTAGAAAATCTCGTGTTCCACGACTGCTCCAAGCACATTGAAATCAGGTACCACTTTATTCGGGATATGGTACAATGGGGAGCAATAAGGCTCCAACACATCAATACAGACGATTAGGTCACATACATTCTTATGAAGCCCTTGGGGAAGGTCAAATTCTTAACCTTTCGAGAGAGACATAGAGTCATGGAAAGACCCTTCGATGAGGGTCCCATATGAGTTGGACACTGAGCTCTAGGATCTCCTAGGGGCTTGAGGTACTTCTTGGAGCTATGAGCGACCATAGGGTGAGTGGTTCACTTTCCCCTAGTGGTGTGTTATGTACAGGGTGAGTGGTTCAACTTCCCTTGTGATACCCCATGATGGTTGACATGTGTGTAGGGTGAGTGGTTCGCCTTCCCCTATGATTGACATATGCATAGGATGAGTGGTTCACCTTCTCTTGTTGATGCCCTCTCATACATCCTACCCATGGAGTTTAGGACTCATGGGAAGTACCTCTCATCTGGCCAATGAGTTGGGAAAGTGGTTAGGGACCATAACACTACCGATGACACATCATGCACTGCTGTACACCCTATTACTAGGATGCATGGTGTGCAACAACTTGATCTGGGATCAAGGATTGACTTTTGTCAGTGGAGAGTGATAAGGTCTTGTGACTAACTCTCGATCACCACTTCATTATTACTTCATGGTTCTGCAGAGCAGTGATGACAAAGATGGTACATGATGACAGGATGGCATGATGATGATAGACAGATTGACAGGTGGAATTTTCCCTAGTGGAGAGGGAGTGTTAAAATTGGCAACTAGGGCCAAATTCCACATTGGGACAACTCATATGATGGAGATGATTATTGCATTGGATTCCTATTTTTGAGAGGTTCAAGTTTGATATAAAGATCATTTCATTTGGACAAGCAAAAGTGGAATTTTGAATTTATTCTCTCATGCACAAATTGTTAAGGTCGGCTTTAGCTTAATGTAGGCTCAAGAAGCCCAATAGATGTGTCCTTTCATCCTCAACGAATTGTATAAATAGGAGTGACCTCTCTCCTCATTTGGACATCACTCATTCATCATTTCTTCTCTCTCCTAATCTGATTGGTTTGTACAACTTGGGGATCATCTCTCTCTCTCTCTCACTCTCTCTCACACGTGTGGATAAATGACGAATTTCTGGGACAGATTGCAGGCCGAAATTTCAGAGTTTCAGGACAGCGTTGACCAATGTTGATTGAGGCCTTATTGACCAAGTTTGACTGCATTTTCTGGGGCAGAATTTTGATCTCCTTAGGCCGCATTTATGGGCACAGAAATCAAGGTTTTCCTGAGCATGTTGACCAGCAATGACTCCATGTTGACTTCTGTTTTGACCGCAGAAAATCACAGCAGATTTTCTCTCTGCTTTGACTGAGTTTGACTGAACTGTTTTGGGCTGCATTTGACCTCCTGTTCAGACTGAGTTTGACCAAGGAAGACCGAGCTGCATTGGTGAAGTTTTGCTGCTGATTTGACCAGTGTTGACTTTCTGGTTAGGGCTAAACTTGAACTGTAGTTGACTGCAGAATTTGTTAAGGCTGATTTGACTGTGCATTGGGCAAGTGAATCTGATTTGTGTACTCTCTCTGCTGAACTATTGAATAATAAGAAGATTTGATCAAAGGGTTTTCTCCACATTGGGGTTTTTCCCTGGCAACAATTTGTCCAATCTGGTGTCCTCTTGTCTTGGCTTGTTTTCTGCATATGTTTTTATGTTCTATCTGCATTTACTGTCAATGTGATTAATGTGATTGCCACTGGAAATAATTGGAAATTGTCATTGGGCTGCTAAAGGAACATTGAAGTAAATTGTGCTAAACATAGAACATACCATTATTATCTAAAAGTAACAGGTTGCCACTTGTAGAGGTGATAACTCCATCTTTGTTGTTCTTGACAAGTTTCTAAGAAGGCTGATTTTATTCCATATAAGAAGAGTGGCAATGCTAGTAGGAGTCGTACAAGACATATGATCTATTGTTCAAGTAAGTTGTGCACTTGTAGTGTGCCTAAACAGTTACATGTAACAAACTATTTGGTTTCTCAGTTATTTTTGACATTGGTGTTGGTGGAAGTTGAACGAAAAGCTATAGTACATTTCTGCTTTTTATTTTGCAAATCGATGAGAAGACAAAGGTGGTGAATTGAAGCCTTAGAAACATGCTACAGAGCATTATTGGAGAGCACTTGACACATTGGGATTTGTCATTGCTGCAAGCGGAGCTCACCTACAACTATGGAACAATGTCCTATATCTTTCCTGAAATGAAATAGAAAGTAGTTGTGTGTCTAGGGGAATTACTGACTGATGTGCAGGTTAATAGAGATATTGAAGATTTTGCAAAACATACATTATCTACTAGTTGAAGTTGATTATACAGGAGACAACTGAAAAATATAAGGTGTAGGCATACTTTGATAGTAAGAAAAGATCTTTTAGGTTAGAGAGGAGGTGGTGGTGTGCCTGAGAAAGAATTGTTTTTTTGTAGTTTTTAGGTTTTTCATGTCTTGAAGATGGACCTGGCTGGTGGTTCCGAAATGTTGACTGAAATCTTTAAATCTGTGGATCTTCCTCCATTGATCAATTTTTTTTTTTTTCAAGGTATGTTTAACAAGTTAAAGTTGAAAATGGTGGTGCCATTTATAATTTAAGACTAGATATTTTTTTTTTTTTTTTTTTTTTTTGGCTTCGTAAAATTGCTACTAATCTGTTAATGTTACAATATGTACATATAGCTTTTCACAAGAAAACAGGGTTGTAACCTGCAGTTAACATTGGCACTTGCCACCACATAGTCATAAATAGATGTTTAAAACATGCCCCTTGAAAAACTAAAATTTCAAAATCCGAGGAGGGGCATAGATACAAAAGCTGTGACCTTTCGACTAGAAGCTACTTGATCAATGCCCAAGGCCATACATTAGATACATAAGACGCAAGCCTGTTGTGAAGGGTGCACAATGAATCATTTGAGGTGATTTTGAGCTCGTAGACAACTGTGGGCTACCAAGCGGTGTATTCTTCCTTTGCGTCTTGGCTCTGTCACAAGTAGCCAAGCGAATGCAAGGGACACCTTAATGTCCAGCAATTTTCATGGCACATCCCTATGTTGGTCAAGTGGCCAAATCTCTCTATGCTTCTTGTGCGCATGAACCTGCATGTTTCGTTTGTGTGAGGATTTTTGTTGGCTTGAGCTGTGATGAGACATCCGGGATGACATTGAAGACTTAGTGAGTTAATCAATGTGACTTGTGAATCTCTCCATTGAAACCACTAAATTTGGGGGTCAAAAGTCAACTAGCTCACTAAGGCTCGTGAGTTTGTGGTTGGCTCGTGAGTCACTTGACAGACTTGTTGAGTCACACCTATGCAAACAAGGATGCTTATACCAAAAAAGTTTGCAGATCCCATAACATGAAAAAAGGTTATATATACTATTTCTAACCTTGAGAGTTACCTTTTACTCCATCTGATTGTGCCTATTACTCATTTTTTTCATTGTAGCTTGCTGAAAACATTATTTTGGAGAAAACCATATTTGAGAGAGGTTAGAATTCACTCTGGACAATGTGGTAGTGCAGGGAAAGAACTTTCACCGCTGAAAGAACAACTCTGGAGGATTTGGTAGAGTTGTAGTGGTTTAAGAGGTAGAATATTGTGGGAAAAGAATTTCAAAATTATCTTATGAAGTTCTGTTTGTTTTCCAACCTTCTTCTTTCAGTGCCTTAGGTGACATGTCTAGATAGAGAGATGTTGCCTGAAACAATTGTGATGATATTGGGAGGGGCAAAGTGAAGTGTAATTATTGTCAAGAGGGAATATACACAGCAAAATATTCAAAATATATGAAATATAAGAATGTCCATCATGGGACTAGTAATATATTTATATAAGAATGTTTGAATACAATTGAGATATGAATTGATGGAATTGTTACAAATGAAGGCCCACTTATATATCTAGGTAGGTGCCCTTTCACGAACGGTCATGTCCTCAGAGACGTGCCTCTTCTCTAATTAATTATTATCTAACTAATTATTGCCAATGATTCTTAGCTTGAGTGGTTGGGATTGTGGCTTGCTACCCCCACCCACCTAGGTTTAAGTCTCCGGAGGCATGTTTTTGTTTGTATTGATTAGGCTCAAGGAGTAGGCAGCCATAGGGAGTTTTCACTCCGTTCGTGGTCAATATGGGATGTCTTGGCTCTTGCTTAGTCATTGGGTCATTACTGTTAAAAAATTTATTTAACTAATTATTATTTAGTTACATTATTTTTATATCTTTTATTCATAACACATCAACTGCATCAAATATTACATTGTGGACATAGCCAGGAAGAATGTTACTATTTGCCTGTGGTCTTCCTATACCTGGGGACCAAATGAAAGCCATCCTAGATGAGATAAAAGAAACAGTGCCAAATGAAAAAAATTGGCACTCAAAGTTGAGATCTGTTCTAGACCACTTGCTGCACCTTCTACTTCCAGTGCGAATTTTGATCCAACTGCAACTTCCTCACTTTCCACTCCTTGGATCACTCTTGGAACCCAAATAACCCTTGATAGCTTTTGGAAGTAGAGGGTGTAAAAGGAGGTTGATATAGCTATTGTAGATTTGGTACCATGTCAAACTTTCAATTGAGTTGCAAACTTCTATTACCAAACCATGATTGATGCCGCTGTTGCGACCAGTCCTGGGTGCAAAGGCCCTATCTTCTTGCACCCATCTTCTACTCTCCTAGGGACAAAGATTCAAATGGGTAGTTTGATTCAAAGTCACATGGTTCGGGTTTGAGTTCAGGTTTGGCAATGATTAGGTTCGGTTCGTGTTCAATTTTTTTGATGAGGTTTGCGATTATGTTCGTCTATATTCATTTTTTTATATATATACATATATTAAGTTTAAAATGAAATATAGGATAAAATAGTAAGATATCAACATCAATAAACATAACAAATGCTATCACTAACATGGAAATTGCAAGGATAGGTTACAAGCTTGATTTGTGACATGAGTTTATGAGTTTTCATCTATGGACTTGGTCAATGACTATGAGGTTTGATGAGGTTCGCCGAACCTCAATTTTTTTTTAAGTTCATCAAAATTTGAATCTCAAGGTTGAAGTTCGACGAACCTTGTGACATAGGTTTGATTGGAGAAGTAGTTGAAAGTGAAACATCTACATCAGGACAGTTCCTTGGCTGATTCAACTTGACTGATCTGACTCAGCTTGATGCCATAGAATTGATAGCTTGATAGCTGAGAGATTGGACATTCAACACTTGATGGCGCTAGCATCAAGATGGTTAACCAACTTAGAGTTTTGACACTTGATTGGGAAGGCAGAATAACATCTATTACCACTAGAGCCACACTTGATACCTGACAGTGAGAGAATGTAATTGGTGTAAGTGTCTTGGCATTCATTATTCAGACATTGTAATCACACTGCAAGTTACTACTATGTTAAACTCACTTGTACTTACACTACTTTCTGCACTAACTTTGAGGGTCATACAAGTTCTCACTAGTTTAATTTCTGGAAGATGCTTTTCTCATATGATTTTTTTATATTGTCACTGCTCACAGATTGGGCAATCCCCAACTAGACTATGTGTTGCTTTTTTGGAGATACTCAACCATAAACATAAGAGGGAAACAAATATACAGAGAATGCGTTTTTTACTGGATGAGTCGTTGCATAAAATCACTACAAATTACACTTAAGTTAGTTAACTACCATATCAACTTAATGTGGGTCATTACATTTATCGAGTGTTAGGACTCCTGACAATAATTTATTGAGTGTACCACTCAACACCCTCCTTTCAACACAAATTTCAAAATGTTACTTCTTATTTTATCCTTCTTAATTCAAAAGCTAAATGTTAAATTTGTTGACAAGGTGATTCAAAAAAGAAGTTTGTAAAAGCTTACAAAATTTTGATTGTTAGCTACTCTTTTCCTCCACAGATCTGAAGTCCCACAGGTGCTCATCAGGTTGTCATCACCCTCATAAAGTTAGAATTCTACCAAAGACACCAAATTCCACTAGGCAACTGTCCATGTCAAGCAATCTTGCTATAATTTCCCTTGTATGGTGATCAACCTAAGCAAACACATCCATTCAAAATTGGAAAATCATTTACTTTTCTTAACATCAGTGGTATCCTCATCCTCCTCGTCATGGTATTTTCAATGACAATATTATACCTTTCTTTCTCTTCTTTAGCCTTTTTTTCAGAATATCAACTGCTTTGGCTTTACAACTGCAGGCTTTATGACGTGGTTTTCCAGTGTACCTCTCTTTTGTTACTGACTTTGCTCTTACCTCTTTTTTTCTTGCTTTGCTTTTAGCAAGAAGGGAAATTTTCTTTAGTATTCTTCTCTGCTCTCGCTTTCTTTTCGACTGCAATAAGGGCTGATATCATGGTATTAAGGATTGTGAAGGCAATTAAGTGAGTGGAAATGTCACATTGCTATAATTTCGGAGTAACAGTGCTTAGTAATAGCACTTTTGCACCTTCTTCAAAATTTAACATATTGTGTGTTCTCTTCTCTCGTTCACTTTTCTTCTGCAATGAGTGCTGATATCATGGTGTCTAAGGGTTGCGAAGGCAATTGACACCAATTGAAACATTGCTATAATTTATGGATCTGTTTAGTAATTACTATTGCCCCTTTAGCTCCCTCTTCAAATTTACTTCTACATCTACCAGCTGTTCATGCGACTTAACATAGCTACACCATTAGTCATTTTGAGTCTAAAAAACTGTTGTTTTAAAGAGAACTTAGCATTTCAACCCATTTGATCCAAAAAGTCTATTCAGCTTGTCCCAAATTTGGCTTTATTGTTCCTATTATGTTATTCTTTCGTTTTATCTTGCTGTGAAGGTTTTGGCTCAGTCAAACTGATTATAATTTATCCCTTGAATGTACTTCTGCATTAAATGCGATTGAGTCCAGGTGGGGAAAGTATGACCATTAAATTGTTAAGGAGAGGCTTCCATTTGAACAAAATTAAAAATAGATAATACCTCCTGGTTGTCAGCTAAATCTCTCAAAATTAAATAACTTAAAACATGCTTGTCTGTATCTGTCACATTTGGCACTCCACATGTTTGCTGGAAATGCTTCTGAACTGGGCCTGCAAACTGCTATAATGTGCATTTATGCATTTGTGATTCTGCGCTAACGCAAGTCTGAAGAGGAAAACTTGCTCTCTATGTCTGTATTTTCATGCATAAACAGAAGTCCTCATTCCTGTTTGTCCTGGTTTTAAATTAAATTTTCTTGGGCCTTTGACATGGATCAGTGGTGTCTTTTTATTTTTATTTATTTTATTAAACTAACTATGACTAGGAGATTTTATATTAATCAAAAAGGCTGCAGCAGAACTGCAGAGCAAATACATTTAGATCTTCATACAATAACAAAATGCTGAATTGTCTACCAGCGAATAACAGAGCGGCGAGCATAAACTATATCAATTGGCAAAATTTTTCCAGTATTTCTGAGTAGTATAGATGTTATAAATTAAACTTAAAATATTAATGACTTTATAAAACACGTAACTTAGCAAGATGAGTGTCGTTTGGCTGCTTCTGCCATTGCTGCATTGACTGGGGCCAAGACTGGGTTGGAAATTTCCATGTCCTCAGCAAGTTGAAGCACTATATCTTCTTTCTTTGGTTCTGCACAATTTGAATTTACGTATTGCACCTGATTTGATTCTCCAGGTAGATCTCCCTTTTTCATATTAATAACCATGTTTCGAAGCATGCATTCGAACTCGAAAACAGCTATTTCACTTTTTTGTTGGACACTTATGTTCATGATTGTTGCTACCTGTAACCTGAGTGACAATATCCTGTTCATTTTCATGAAATTTTGTTGTGGCTGTTAAAATTGTGGTTCTATGGGTCTGAATGGACTCTATGATTTCTTATCTCATGCCTGATCTCTCGCAATTCCCAATAATTCATGATGACTTTGTTGATAATGAAAATTTCAAACCACCTGTAAGTACTTGCTTCTGTACTTTGCCATGAGTCTAATCTCCACTTGTAGACTCCTTTTACAGAGTGACCAATGAGGGATCAAATTGGTTTGAAATTCACCAAACAAGAAAGACGTAAGAAATTTTAGAGAATTCAGATAGAGAGAGAGCCTATGCTAGAAGAAGGAATGGTGATGCAAACAGAATTCCCAAAACATGTAATGCGTGCTGAGCTTAACACCTTCCAACCCCAGACAACCCCAAGAGTGCTGGTTCCATTCACTAAACAAGTAATTCTGCTTTCTCACAACAATACTCTTTCCTATTTCACCAAAAAAAGGATAGCGAAACTCTAGCAGGGCTCTTGAAATAAAACAGAGAAACACCAACAGGGTTCCTATTACCCCTTATGTCAGCAGGGGAACACATACCATTGCAGCATTTTTTCACACCATTGTAAGCGTGTAATTTTGGTAACTAGGGCCAAACTTCACCTTGGACAGATCATATGAAACAGCTGATATTTTTATTGGATTCCTCTCTCTGAGAGGTGTAGGATTGATATAAAGGTCATTCCATTCTGACATGTGCAAATGGAATTATGAATTTATTTTGATTATGGACAAATTGTCAAGGTCGGCCAGCGAACTCATGTAGGCTCAGAAGCCCAACAGTCATGTTTATTCATCCTCAATGTTTGCATATAAATACAAGGTGCCTCCTCATTTGAACACTTCATTCACTCACACATCTCTCTCTTTTGGATTGGGTACGAAATTCAAAGGCTGCTCTCCACATGTGCGAAAAAAAGGAAGGGTTTTTCTGTTCCAGCCGTTGACCAGATTTGACCAAAATTGCAGTGGCTGTTTTTGACTGTGTTGACCAAGTGTTGACTTGTTTTGAGTGCGGTTTTGGACGGAGGAATTTTGTTTGAGCAGGCGGCAGTTCTGGGCATGAAATCCAAGGTGATTTGACCTCTGTTTGACCAACATTTATTGTGCTAGGGCTCGCTGCAACGTTGACCTTTGTTGACCATGTTTGATTGGACTTTTTCGGACTATTTTTGGGTTGATTAGACTTGCTGTTGGAGGCTGAAGTTGACTGGGTTTGACCAAGCTGAATTGAGGAAAGATACTACCCTCTTGACTAGTGTTGACTTTCTGGTTAGGGCTTTTTGCTTATGCTATTTGACTGATCAGATTTTCACTGTAATTAAGCAAGTAAATATTATACATTGTACTCTCTCTCTCTGTTGAACTTTTGAAGAATTATAAGAAGAATTGATCAAGGGTTTCCCCACATTGGGGTTTGTCCTTGGCTGGTGCCATATCTTGTGTCCTCTTGTCTTGGCTAGTTTTCTACTGTTATTGTTTATGTTCTATCTACATTTTACTATCACGTTGATGTGATTGCTAAAGTGGATATTGATATTGGGCTACTAAAGAAATTGAAGTAAAATTGCTCTAAGCATAAAACATACCAATGTTATCCTAAAATTAACATGGTATCAAAGTTGAGGTGAAGAGAAAGCCCAAGCAAGAGTGAGGAGCAATCACTGATCAAAGACAAGATTCAATGGCTTCCACATCTTACCTCAAGTCTGATGACAAGCGTCATGATAATTATGATTATCATGCATGGAAGATGTCTCTTGATTTGATATTAGAAGAACAAGATGTGATGGATTATGTGCAGAGAAAGATTTTAGAACCTCCTAATGCACCGACTGCTGCTAAAACCAAGTACAAGAAGGGTGAAGTCAAGGCCAAGAAGATCACCAATGATTCTATTAATAAGCATTTAGTTGCTTACATTTCCGATTTGAACACTTCAAAGGAGATATATGACAGGTTGGTTGGCATGTTCAAATCTAGCAATGCAAGTCAAATTCTTTTCCTCAAGAACAAGCTGAAGGATATAAAGAAAGGAAGAAATGAAGATATTCAATCCTACTTCATGAGGATTACCGAGATAAAAAATGTTCTTTTTATTGGAGAAGCTATTGCTGATAGGGAGCTTACTCTCATTGCCCTTGGAGGACTGCTTCGTGAATGGCACGTGTTCAACACTACTATTTTTAACGACATGATTTCAGGTTTTGAAGAATTGTTGACTAGATGCTCTCCAGAAGAAACAAGGATGATGGAACTAGATATGCCTTCAAATAGGAATGATTCCACTGCATTCTACGCTCATGCTAAAAAGAAGAACAATGCAGGTTTAAAGAAGCAATGTCAAGGAAGGGCGGGCTTCAAAAATGAAGGGAGGGAAGATGCTTCATTTGCAACAAGTTTGGTCACTATGTTAGGGAGTATCCTAATAGAAGAGATACACCTCATGATGATGAAAACCACAACAACAACAACAATTCCAGGGGCAACAACAATCAAAGGAATAACAAATTCAACAACCAATGAAAAAGGAATGCTCTCGCATCTCTTCAAGGAAATGGTCACCCTCTCAAGAGATCAAGAAACACCAGGTATGATGAATCTAATGTTGTTGATAACAAGCAAAAATAATTTTATTTTATATGCGCCCTTTCTACTACATCTCCTCCGGACACTTTGGGGAATTGGTTGATTGATAATGGTGCCTCAAGGCACTTCACCGAGTATAAGGAAGCTCTTTCAAATTTGATTGAAAGAGATACAAATTTAGAAATTATCCTTGGAGACAATGCAACCTATCCCGTGAAGGGAGTTGGGAATGTTACTCTTCAATTAAATTAGGGTAACACCATTCATCTACAAGAAGTACAAATGTACCCGATCTAAAGAAGAACTTGGTATCCATCTCGGCGACAAAGGACAAAGGATTCAAGGTGGCATTCATCGATGGAAAGGTACGTGTGTGGAATCAAAATTTCAAAGATGTATTTACACTTGGCTTCAAGGTTGATAGCCTATATCAAGTTGGAGGAAGCCCATTGGGAGCTATGTCTTGCGACACATCACTTCAATCCGAATTATGGCATCAAAGGTTTGCTCATCTACATTATAAGGCTCTACCCGATGTGAGGAAGATGGTGACAGGTATGCCCGAATTTAAAGTAGAACATGAAGGTGTTTGTCAAGGGTGTGCCGAAGGAAAGCATACAAGGGGACCATTCCCCTCAAGTGATAGCAAGACTACTAGCATATTGCAATTGATTCATTTTGATCTATTTGGTGCAATGCCCGTGAACTCATTAGGAGGATACTTATATTATGTTATCTTTATGGATGACTTCTCTCATAAGACTTGGAAATATTTCTTGAAGAAGAAGGACGAAGTATTCTCATGGTTCTGTTCTTTCAAAGCTTTGGTCGAAAATCAAACCGAGAAGATCAAAATATTGAGGACTGATAACTGAACCAAATATGAATCAAATGAGTTCAATAATTACTGTAGAGAAGCTGGCATTAAGAGGGAGACTACTACCGCATATACTTTTGAGCAAAATGGTGTTGTTGAAAGGAAGAACCGTTCTATCATCGAAACCACTCGTGCTATGCTTCATGATCAAAGCCTTCCAAAGTTCTTATGGGACAAAGTTGAAAACATCACAATGTATGTTCAAAATATATGCCCTCATCAAGCGTTGGACTCCAAAACTCCCAAAGAAGTTTTCACCGATAAGAAACTTTATGTCTCACTTCAGAAATTTTGGTAGTCCCCTTAATTTTCATGTGCCGAAAGAAAAGAGAAGTAAATTGGATGCTTCTGGTAAGAAAGGAACATTTGTGGGCTATAGTGAAACTTCTAAGGCATATAGAATCTATATGCCTGGTCAAAGAGAAGTTGAAATAAGTCATGATGTCACTTTCATTGAGGATGCGTCGCTTGGGAAGATTAGTAACCTTCCTATTCCAAGGAAGGACAAAGAGGTAGATTCAGGGAAGCAGGGAGAACCGTAGGATGAGATGATGCCCGATGTTGAAGGACCAATGTATCCCATTGATCCACCTGCTCATGAGCCCTCCTAAAAAAGGGGACCCTCATGGCTTAGGGAGACTCTCGAAGACGCTGAGAGACATGTTGCACATAGGGGGACATTTCGTGAAAGCAAGAAGTCGAATAGGTACCAAGGGTACTTAATTGCAATGAGCACCATTGTTCAATCTGAGCCTTGCACATTCGAAGAAGTTGCAAAGCACCAAGTTTGGAAAGATGTAATGAACAAAGAGTATGAGTCAATTATGAAGAATGATGTTTGGGATGTGGTTCTTATAACCAAGGTCAAATCCGTTGTCACCTCAAAATGGCTCTACAAGATCAAGCATGGAGCTGATGGAAGTGCTGGAAAGATCAAGGTCAGATTCGTTGCTCGAGGCTTCTCTCAAAAGGAAGGTGAAGATTATGATGAGATATTTACACCGGTTGCCCGCAACACCACCATCTGTTTGATTATATCCCTTGCTGCCTTGCAAGGATGGAATCTACAACAAATGGATGTTAAGGCTGCCATTTAGCATGGTTCACTTAAGGAGGAAGTCTATGTAGAACAACCTGAGGGGTTCAAAGTTCAAGATCGTCAGACACATGTATGCAGGTTGAAGAAAACCCTCTATGGGTTGAAGCAATCACCTCGAGCTTGGTATGAGAGGATCGATAGCTATCTAATGAAGCTGGGATTTACGAGAAGTGAAGCTGATCTGAACCTTTACTTTAAGGTTGAGAATGATAGACCTCTCATCTTGGTACTCTATGTGGACAATCTCTTTCTGATAGGTGTAGACCCTCTTATTCATCAATGTAAGGAGTTAGCTTTTGAATTCGAGATGAAGGACCTAGGATTGATGCATTACTTTATGGGGTTGGAGGTTTGGCAAAAGTCAAGGGAGATTTTCCTTTCTCGAGGAAAATATATTGTGAAGATACTTGAAAGATTTGGGATGGTGGACTGCAAGTTCATGACTACTCCGATGGAACTTAACTTTAAGAAGTTATGCGGAAGTGTTGCTGGACCCGATTTGGGAAATCCGTCTGAGTATCGTCAACTCTTGGGGGACTTGATGTTCTTGGTAACTTCTGTCCGGACATATGTTTTGCAGTGAATACATTGACCCAGTTTATGGTTGAGCCTCATCACATACATTGGATTGCTACCAAGAATCTCTTGAGATATCTTCTGGGCACAATCACTTATGGACTGAGATACACTGCCGGGAATGTGAGGCTCCATGGTTACTCTGATGCAGACTAGGTTGGCAGTGTGGTGGATCGTAAAAACACATCTGGATGTTGCTTCTCTCTAGGTTCTGCTTTGATATCATGGATGAGTAGGAAGCAGAAGTCGGTTGCCTTGAGCACCGCTGAGGCTGAATACATTGCTGCTAGTTTGGCCTCCTGTGAAGTTGTTTGGTTGAGGAAACTCTTTAGTGAGCAGTTTGTACATGTGTTGGATACCACCGTGATCTTCTACAACAACCAGAGTGGGTTTCATCTCTCTGAGAATCCCATGTTTCTTGACCACTCCAAGCAAATTGATATCAGGTACCACTTTATCCGGGATATGGTACAACGAGGAGCTATAAGGCTCCAATACATTGGGACTGATGATCAGGTCGCCAATATTCTTACGAAGCCCTTGGGGAAGGTCAAATTCTAAACCTTCAGTGAACGACTTGGAGAGACCCTCTTATGAGGGTCCCGTATGAAATAGATGTTGAGCTCTGGGAGCTTCAGGGGGCTTGGGGTACTTCTTGGAGCGATGAGCGACCATAGGGTGAGTGGTTCACCTTCCCCTGTGACACTCCATGGTGACATATGCATAGGTTGAGTGGTTTACCTTCTCCTATGGCATATGAGCGGGATGAGTGGTTCACCACCTCCTGCTGGCACATCCTATCCATGCAGTCTGGGACTCATGGGAAGTACCTCTCATCTAGCCAATGAGTAGGAAAATGAGAATAGGGACCATAGTACTACCGATGGACGCATCGTGTACTACTGTACCCCCTATGCTAAGATGTTAATATTGATCTTGGATCAATGGAAATTGACTTCGGGTCGGTTAAGAGTGGTATGACCCACTCTCTATTATTGGAGACCAACTTCGGGTCAATGGAGAATGCCATGATACATTCTTGACCATTTCTTCTTTCTTCATAGTTCAGCAGAGCAAAGTAGAGCAAAGACAATGATGGTATAGATTGTCAGACAATTTGGCAGGTGAAGTTCTCTCTCGTTGAGAGGGAGTGTTAATTTTGGAAACTACGACCAAACTTCACCTTGTACAACTCATATGAGCCAACTGATATTTTTATTGGATTCCTCTTTCTGAGAGGTGTATGATTGATCTAAAGACCATCCCATTTTGACATGTACAAATGGAATTATGAATTTATTTTGATTATGGACAAATGGCCAGGGTCAACCAACGAACTCATGTAGGCTCAGAAGCTCAACAGTCACGTCTATTCATGCTCAACGTTTGCATATAAATACAAGGTGCCTCCTCATTTGGACACTTCACTCACTCATATCTCCCTCTCTTTTTGATTGGGTATGAAATTCAGATTTTGCGAAGAAAAGGAAGGGTTTTTTGTTCCAACCATTGACCAGATTTGGCCGAAATTGTAGAGGTTGTTTTTGATTGCGGTTTTGGATGGAGGAATTCTATTTGAGCAGGTCGCTATTTTGTGCACGAAATCTGAGGCAATATGACCTCTGTTTGACTAGCGTTGACTGTGCTAGTGCTGGATGCAGTGTTGACCTCTGTTGACCAGGTTTAACTGGACTTTTTCACATTGTTTTTGGGCTGATTAGACTTGCTGTTGGAGGCCGAAGTTGACTAGGTTTGACCAAGCTGATTTGAGGAAGAATACTACCTTGTTGACCAACGTTGACTTTTTGGTTAGGGCTTTCTGCTTTTTGTTTCTGCGATTTGATTGATCAGATTTTCATTGTAACTAGGTGTTGGAAATAACACTGAGATGGGGGGGTGAATTAGTATTATCTGGTCAATTATTTTCTTTGCAAACCTAGAACATATATGCTACTTCAGTTAGAAAAAACCGCGTATATATGCAACTACAGATAAGGAAACCCGTGTATACCATATAGACTTTATAATTTAAAATATTCTACAGATGTTGAACATTAATCTGTGCATCAGGATCATATAAACAGTAACCAGGAACAGAAAAATAGAGCAAAAGACAATCAGACACAAGAACACAAGATATAAGGTGGAAACCCAATGTGGGTGAAAACCACCTACTGCAATATGTCTCTATCTTTTCAATTAGAAACTTATTTTTACAATGATTTTGTACTGGTGTAGTCCTTTACCAGTACGCAAGCTGCTACCTGCAGAGAGCTACAACCCTCTCTCGTTTTCCAGCTCCTCCTGGAAGGGAGCTACAACCCCCTTAGTTCTTGTACTAGTTGAGATACTAGTACACAGGCTGCTACCTGTAGAAGACTACAACCTTCTCTTCCTTCCAGGGACCATGTTCCATAAATTTTCAGACTGGATCCACAAATAACATTAATCAAACATCAAGAATTTCAGCATCAACCAATCACCTTTTCACCAATCAAAACTGAATCAAAATAAACACTTCTCTGACGACTGTACCCAAATCATAATAAGAGTAATCACACCACACTTCTGAACCTAGAACATTGTAGCAATAAACATAAGCAACTAGAACATAAATCAAGAGATGTACGCTACTTCACTATTCAGAAACCTGCGTACAGATCTATAAACTCATTCTTTCAAACATTCAGATATTAGTTAACCCAGATTATCAGATTTATAGATCAAGCGTGCACAACATATCACAGATCAAAATCATATAGAGATAACACTATTCCAGCCTTAAGATTTTGATCGATCAATATAACTTATTCTTCTCCTTGCGCTCAGGTTCCTTCTTCATTCAGATCCAGATTTGCACCATAACCCAATCACAGTATTCCAGATCTAGCACTTTATCAGATATTCAATAATTCAGATGATCCTTTGCCAAATGATCTCCTTCCTCTTTTATAGTCTTAGGCTTTTCACAATACCACGGTCCAAAACCATAATAACACAATACCATGAACCCAATACTTGGGATCAACACTTTTGGATGCAATACCACGGACCAAAACCATAGGATCAAAAAAATGTCAGACCAATACCATGAACCAACCATGAAAGTGCGTGAACTTTTCTCCACATGAAATAAACTTTTTTTCTCCACATAAAAGTGTGTGAAATTTTCTCCACTTGAAATAAACTTTTTCTCCACATAAAAGTGCGTGAAACTTTCTCCACATGAAATAAATGTTTTCTCCACATAAAAGTGCGTGAAC
>APFE030975744.1:156621-203740 GCA_000404065.3 Pinus taeda
ACTAAATACCACGAACCAAAACCATAGGATCAAAAACTGTCGGACTAATACCATGAACCAACCATAAGATTTCCCATGTGTGTGCGCTTTTCTCTGCATGAAAGTGCGTGAACTTTTCTTTGCATGAAAGGAACTTTTCTCTGCATGAACGTGCATGAACTTTTCTCTGCGTGAAAGTCCGTGAACCAGAAATAACTTTGCTGCACTATAATTTATTATCTGAGATGAGTGGGTTGCCATCAAGTACAACATATGTATCATAATGCCAACACTAGGCAAGTGAATATTATACATTGTACTCTCTCTCCGCTGAACTTTTGAAGAATTATAAGAAGAATTGATCTAGGGTTTCCCCAAATTTGGGTTTGTCCCTCATTGGTGCCATATCTTGTGTCCTCTTGTCTTGGCTAGTCTTCTACTGTTATTGTTTATGCTAGTCTTCTACTGTTATTGTTTATGTTCTATCTGCATTTTACTATCATGTTGATGTGACTGCTAAATTGGATATTGATATTGGACTAATAAAGAAATTGAATTAAAAATGCTCTAAGCATAGAACATACCATTATCATCCTAAAATTAACAAAGCGCAAGGTCACAAGTTAGCGCCTTGTAATAACCATGTGAGGCCTTGTATTAAGTGTCATAGACCTTATTTTGGTTGGACGATCGCTGGTCCCTTTGAGTTTATCTTTGGCTCCTTTCGACTTGGAGAGGATTGGAGGACCTTGGATGGGCTTATTTGAAGACTCATGGTTTTAAAAGAGCCTGCTTTTGTAGGGGTGATCACTATTGTAGGGACCAGTGCAACACATGTCGGGTGCACTTATGTCTTATTGCAATGCTCTGAGTCTATTGAGTTTATATGTGGCCTTGGCTTTGGTGTAGTGTCTCTCAAATGGTTTTTAACATGGTAGTCTCACAATTATAGACTTTTCATGTTTCCCAATGCTAAGTGGTCCCAAAAGTAAAAAGTCCACTTGGTCTTATATTATTTAGCTTGATGAAAGTATGGTTTGCTAGATGAAAATCTTACAAGAAATGAAGGTATTGTTAAGATATGGCTGGTCAAAGTTGGTCAATAGGTATTACATGTTTCCTGGTATTATAATAGGGGAATGTTGGTTAGATTTGACATTCATTACATCAAAAGTGGTCTACAGATAGGAGGATCAAAACCCATGTATCAGATTTTGCAAATCCTCGTGGGCGTTAGAGATATATCATTTGGGCATGATGAGGTGGCATTGACTAGGGTGTTGTGGCATCCTAATGGACCTTTGGAGCAAATCAATGTTGATGTTTTGGTTAGCATAGAGAGTATTCCCATGTATGGGGCAAGTGGGTTATGTGACGGGGATTTGCACCCATAGACCCACGATATTTTGATGACCAATAGTATTCTAATAGTCCATGGTATAAACCCAGGGTATTGCATACTTTGGAAAAGTATAAGTGAAACAATGAGTGATTCATTCTTGTTGTTGGCAAGAGACCATCTTGTGGAGGTGAAGGTTGAGCAAGCCTCAAACTTGTGGAAGGTCGACAAGGCCTATGAAAAGTAGGCCTTAGGCAAGGCCAAGTAAGGTTGTTGAGTATGCTGTAGTTGTGACAACAAAAGGGAGAGGCTGAGTAGCCTAAAAGAAGGTTGAGTTTGCCCTTGTTTGGATCGCAGAGAAGGAATAAGTTTGCCCCTATTTGGACAACAAAGAAGGGTTGAGTTTCCCTTGAGTTTTAATGATTGGACAACTACAACAACAACCAACAGTGAGCACTCTGTGGCAAGTACAATGATCAGATTGTGGCATGGATATTGAGGGGGTTTTAGCAATAAGGACAAGGGTTTTTTGTGTGTATGTTTTCCCTTGTATTTGGCATTTTACAAAGTGTTGTAAAAGGGCCATTTTTCTTGGTATGGGGGCTCTAAATTCTTGTTGAAGGACTAATAAGAATGTGGTTTTGGGGCTGAATATTTGTGCATGATCTAATTGTTGGTTTTAAAGTTTTTGTTGTGTAAAAGTTAGACGCATTAGTGTGTTTCAGTTTATTAGCCGAGTAAACTTACGTGGAAGCTATTACTAGATCTATTGTGTGTGTCCGCACTAAATCTAGTGTCCAAAATCTAACAATCAGTTTTATAATTACATCATGGTGAATAGTACCTAAAACATGTGGAACACTTGGCTTGTTCCTCAAGGAATTGAAGATGTGGAAAAGGTCACAAGGTCGAGTTATTATCCATGAGAAAGTGAAGTCAACTAGTCGTTAGAAATGGACAAGGTAGCTATTGGAGAGTTAAGTGGAACATTGGGCATCTTTGATGAAGAAGATTAGTTTGTGGACAAGTTACTAGCTATGGCAAGTCAATGAAAGATCATCTTCGACCAAGTCAAGTTCTAGGAGGTCCAAGCCGAACTACTTTCTATGATTTGTAAATTGCTGTGGATATTTCACTAGACAATTTGTCACAATAGATCTGATAAAATTATATTTAAAATCTAAAGTTCTACACTACAATTTTATTTCTTCTAGATTAATGGATTTGTAGGTAAATGTTAATAGTGCATGTGATCCAATGGCTAGGTGGGGAGGTTTGGTCCCTACAGGTTTCGTGGTCCATTCCCAGGAAAGACTTTGTATCCCTGAGAGATACTTTGGGTGCGATTTCTTCATGTGAAAAAAAAGATAACTGTTAATAGTGCATACATGCGAATTAAAAATTATCTAAAAAATAGAGAACGACGAAATAAACACTCACAAACTCCAAAACCCCAATAATTATTTACAAATCTTCAAAAAGTAAAACAAGGGTTAGTAGGAAATTAATTTACAAATATTTACAAATTAAAATTTGCTCTCATTAGCATATTTTGATGACCAATGGTATTCTAATAGCCCATGGTATAAACCCATGGTATTGCACCCTTTGGAAAAGTATAAATACAATGACGAGTGATTCATTCTTGTTGTTGGCAAGAGAGCATCTTGTGGAGGAGAAGCAACTTCAAACTTGTGGAGGGTCGACATGGCCTGTGGAAGGTAGGCCTTAGGCAAGGCCAAGTAAGGTTGTTGAGTATGCTGTAGTTGTGACAACAAAAGGGAGAGGCCGAGTAGGCAAAAAGAAGGTTGAGTTTGCCCCTGTTTGGATAACAGAGAAGGACTAAGTTTGCCCCTATTTGGACAACACAAAAGGGTTGAGTTTTTCCTTGACTTCTAGTGATTGGACAACTACAACAACAACCAACAGTGAGCAATTTGTGGCAAGTACAATGAGCACATTGTGGCATGGAGATTGGGGAGGGTTTTAGCAATAAGGACAAGGGTTTTGTTGTGTATGTTTTCGCTTGTATTTGACATTTTACAAAGCGTTTTAAAAGGGCCATTTTCCTTGGTATGGGAGCCCTAGATTCTTGTTGAAGGACTAGTAAGAATGTGGTTTTGGGGCTGAATATTTGTGCATGATCTAATTGTTGGTTTTAAAGTTTCTGTTGTGTAAAAGTTAGACACATTAGTGTGTTTCAGTTTATTAGCTGAGTAAACTTAAGTGGAAGCTATTACCAGATCTATTGTGTGTGTGCACTAAATCTAGTGTCCAAAATCTAACAATCAGTTTTATAATTACATCATGGTGAGTAGTACCCAAAACAGGCGGAACACATGGCTCATTCATCAAGGCATTGAAGATGTGAAAAAGGTCGCAAGGTCGAGTTATTATCCATGAGAATGTGAAGTCAACTAGTTGTTAGAAATGGGTAAGGTAGCTATTGGAGAGTCAGGTGGAACATTGGGAAACTTTGACCAAGAAGATTAGTTTGTGGACACGTTACTAGATGTTGCAAGTCAATGAATGATCATATTTGACCAAGTCGAGTTCTGAGAGGTCCATGTCGAACTACTATCTATGATCTGTAAATTGCTGTGGATATTTCATTGGATAGTTTGTCACAATAGATATGATAAAATTATATTTAAAATCTAAAGTTCTACACTACAATTTTATTTCATTTAGATTTATGGATTTGTAGGTAACTGTTAATAGTGCATGTGATCCAACGACTAGGTGGGCAGGTTTGGTCCCTACAGGTTTCGTGGTTCAATCCCAGGAAAGACTATGTATGCCTGAGAGATACTCCATGTGCGATTTTTTCATGTGAAAAAAAAAGATAACTGGTAATAGTGCATATATACGACTTAAAATTATGCAAAAAATAGAGTGATGAAATAAAAACTAACAAACCCCAAAACCCCAATAATTATTTACAAATCTTCAAAAAATAAACAAGGGTTAGTAACAAGTTAATTTACAAATATTTACAAATTAAAATTTGCTCTCATTAGCATATTAAAATTTATGGCAAGAGTACAATAAATTTGGAAAAGTGAGAGAATATTTTTATTTTTATTTTTTTCACAAAGCCCTCCTACCTAAGATATTCATTAGATTAAGACTTGGAGCCAAACAAGGATGTGATCCTTTCATAGTTTGTGAACTTGGAGGCCAAGGGTTGGTGTAACCTGCAGCTCAATGCTCTTCAAATGATAGATTATTATACCATGAGGGGTTCGACTCACACTAATCCCCTATAGATTTAGAGGAACCTTTTATATTTCGCTATGTTCAATGTTTTTCCTTTAGCTCAACACCTAAGGCAAGATACCTGTACCAATAGATGTTCCTACTACCAACAGTTGAAATAATAATCGACAATATAATAGCTCAAAACATATCAAATAAATAACCAACATATGCCACACATCAACAAATGAGAGACTCCTTGAATTCAACCCCAAAGACTTTTTATTAAGTGCATAAGAATTGTTAGGAGAGCCTTGCTCAATACATTAGATACTTTTTCACATCATCCCAAGATGAAATGAAGAGCTTCATAACTTTTCCTTATATAGAAAATGAGAGAAGAAACCCCACCAAGTGGAAAGTAATAGTTAGTTGGCGTGATCATCGTCAAAGTAATTTCATCTATCGATTCCTCTTTTGAAATGATTTGATTTTCATTATTGATTTTTCATTTTAGAGGAAACAATCGCTTTTTTTAAATACCTTTTTTATTAATAAAAAAATAATAGTTTGGACTAATACCCTAAAAAAGTTCACTTTAACTTTACTATCAAGGTTCAAAGGGTTAATGGACTTTTGGAGCAAATCAATGTTGATGTTTTGGTTAGCATCGAGAGTATTCTCCCGTGTGGGGCAAGTGGGCTAAGTGATGGGGCTTTGCACCCATATAACCACGATATTTTGATGACCAATGGTATTCTAATAGCCCATTGTATAAACCCATGGTATTGCACCCTTTGGAAAAGTATAAATACAATGATGAGTGATTCATTCTTCTTGTTAGAAAGAGATCATCTTGTGGAGGAGAAGTCCGAGCAGGCCTAAGACTTGTGGAGTGTCGCCAGGGCCTATGGAAAGTAAGCGTTAGGCAAGGCCAAGTAAGGTTGTTGAGTATGTTGTAGTTGTGACAACAAAAGGGATAGGCCGAGTAGGCTAAAAGAAGGTTGAGTTTGGCTTTGTTTGGATAGTAGAGAAGGACTAAGTTTGCCCCTATTTGGACAACAAAGAAGGGTTGAGTTTTCCCTTGACTTCTAGTGATTGGACAACTACAACAACCAACAATGAGCTCTCTGTGCAAGCACAATGAGTAGATTGTGGCATCGAGATTGAGGAGGGTTTTAGCAATAAGGACAAGGGTTTTTTTTGTGTATGTTTTCCTTTGTATTTGGCATTTTACAAAGCGTTGTAAAAGGACCATTTTCCTTGGTATGAGAGCCCTAGATTCTTGTTGAAGGACTAATAAGAATGTCATTTTGGGGCTGAATATTTGTGCATGATATAATTGTTGGTTTTAAAGTTTCTGTTGTGTGAAAGTTAGACGCATCAATGTGTTTCAGTTTATTAGCGTAGTAAACTTAAGTGGAAGCTATTACTAGATGGATTGTGTGTGTGTGCGCACTAAATCTAGTGTCCAAAATCTAACAATCAGGTTTATAATTACATCATGGTGAATAGTACCCAAAACAGGTGGAACACTTGGCTTGTTCATCAAGGGATTGATGATGTGAAAAAGGTCACAAGGTCGAGTTATTCTCCATGAGAAAGTGAAGTCAACTAGTCGTTAGAAATGAATAAGGTAGCTGTTGGAGAGTCAAGTGGAACATTGGGCATATTTGACCAAGAAGATTAGTTTGTGGACATGTTACTAGCTGTTGCAAATCAATGAAAGATCAGAGTCGACCAAGTCGAGTTCAAGGAGGTCCAAGTCAAACTACTATCTATGATCTGTAAACTGTTGTGGATAATTCAGTGGACAGTTTGTCACAATAGATATGATAAAATTATACTTAAAATCTAAAGTTCTACACTACAATTTTATTTCTTTTAGATTAATGGATTTGTAGGTAGCTGTTAATAGTGCATGTGATCCAACGACTAGGTGGGGAGGTTTGGTCCCTACAGGTTTTGTGGTCCAATCCCAGGAGAGTGTGTATGCCTAAGAGATACTCCAGGTGCGATTTCTTCATGTGAAAAAAAAGATATTTGTTAATGGTGCATGCATGCGAATTAAAAATTATGCAAAAAATAGAGAACAACGAAATATACACTCACAAACCCCAATAATTATTTACAAATCTTCAAAAAAAAACAAGGGTTAGTAGGAAATTAATTTACAAATATTTACAAATTAAAATTTGCTCTCATTAGCATATTAAACTTTATGGCAAAAGTAAACTAATTTTGGAAAAATGAGAAAATAATATTTTTAATTTTTCACAAAGCTCTCCTACTTAAGATATTCATTAGATTAAGACTTGGAGCCAAACAAGGGCGTGATCCTTTCACAATTTGTGAAGTTGGATCCCAAGGGCTGGTGCAACTTGCAAAACAATGCTCTTCAAATGATAGATTATTAGACTATGAGTGGTTCGACTCACACAAATCCCCTATAGATCTAGAGAACCCTGTTATATTTCTCTAGGTTCAGTGTTTTTCCTCTAGCTCAACACCTAAGGTGAGATACCTGTACCAATAGATGTTCCTACTACCAACAATTGAAATAATAATAAAAAATATAATAGCTCAAAACATATCAAATAAATAACCAACATATACAACAAATCAACAAATGAGAGACTCCTTCAATTCAACCCCGAAGACATTTTATTAAGTGCATAAGAATTTTTAGGAGAGCCTTTCTCAATACATCAAATACTCTTTTACATCATCCCAAGATGAAATGAGGAGCTTCATATGTTTTCCTTATATAGAATATGAGAGAAGAAACCCTTCCAAGTGGAAAGTGGAAAGTAAAGGTTAGTTGGCTTGATTATTGTCAAAGTAAACTCATCCATCGATTTCTCTTTCGAAACGATTTGATCTTCATCGTTGATTTTTCATTTTAGAGGAAAAAATTGTTTTTTTCTTAAAATCTCTTTTAATTGATCCAAAAAATAATATTTTGGACCAATAGCCTCAAAAAATTCACTTTGACTTGACCATCAAGGTCCAAAGGGTTAATTGATTTTTGGGGCAAATCAATATTGATGTTTTGGTTAGCATCAAGAGTATTCTCACATGCGGGGCAAGTGGGCTAAGTGATGGGGCTTTGCACCCATAGACGCACGATATTTTGATGACCAATGGTATTCTAATAGCCCATGGTATAAACCCATGGTATTGCACCCTTTGAAAAAGTATAATTACAACGATGAAGTGATTCGTTCTTGTTGTTGGCAGGAGAGCATTTTGTGGAGGAGAAGGTTGAGCAGACCTCAGACTTATGGAGGGTCGACAATGCCCGTGGAAAGGAGGCCTTAGGCAAGGCCAAGTAAGATTGTTGAGTATGCTGTAGTTGTGACAACAAAAGGGAGAGAAGGATTAGGTTTGCCCCTATTTGAACAACAGAGAAGGGTTGAGTTTACCCTTGACATCTGACATCTAGTGATTGGACAACGACAACAACAACCAACAGTGAGCAATTTGTGGCAAGTACAATGAGCACATTGTGGCCTGGAGATTGAGGAGGGTTTTAGCAATAAGGACAAGGGTGTTTTTGTGTATGTTTTCCCTTGTATTTGGCATTTTACAAAGCGTTGTAAAATGGCAATTTTCCTTGGTATGGGAGCCCTAGATTCTTGTTGAAGGACTAATAAGAATGTCATTTTGGGGTTGAATATTTGTGCATGATCTGATTGTTGGTTTTAAAGTTTATGTTGTGTAAAAGTTAGACGCGTTAGTGTGCTTCAGTTTATTAGTTGAGTAAACTCAAGTGGAAGCTATTACCAAATCTATTGTGTGTGTGCATTAAATCTAATGTCCAAAATCTAACAATCAGGGTTATAATTACATCATGGTGAATAGTACTCAAAACAAGCGAAACATTTGGCTCGTTCATCGAGGCATTGAAGATGTGAAAAAGGTCGCAAGGTCAAGCTATTATCCATGAGAAAGTGAAGTCAATTAGTCCTTAGAAATGGATAAGGTAGCTATTGGAGAGTCGAGTGGAACATCGGGCATCTTTGACCAAGAAGATTAGTTTGTGGACATGTTACTAGCTGTTGCAAGTCAATGAAAGATCATCTTTGACCAAGTCGAGTTCTAGGAGGTCCAACTTGAAATACTATGTATGATCTGCAAATTGTTGTGGATATTTCGTTGGACAATTTGTCACAATAGATCTGATAAAATTATAATTAAAATCTAAAGTTCTACACTACAATTTTATTTCTTTTAGAGATATGGATTTGTAGGTCACTGTTAATTGTGCATGTGATCCAACGGCTAGGTGGGGAGGTATGATCCTTACAAGTTTCATGGTCCAATCCTAGGAAAGACTATGTATGCCTGAGAGATACTCCAATTGAGACTTCTTCATGTGAAAAAAAATAACTGTTAATAGTGCATGCGTTCGAATTAAAAATTATGCAAAAAATAGAGAATGACGAAATAAACACTCACAAACCGCAAAACCCCAATAATTATTTACAAATCTTAAAAGAATAAACAAGGGTTAGTAGGAAATTAATTTACAAATATTTTACAAATTAAAATTTTCTCTCATTAGCATATTAAACTTTATGGTAGAAAATAAAATAATTTTGGAAAAATGAGAGAATAATAGTTTTAATTTTTCACAAAGCCCTCCTACCTAAGATATTCATTAGATTAAGACTTGTAGCCAAACTAGGGCGTGATCCTTTCACAGTTTGTGAACTTAGAGGCCAAGGGCTGGTGCAACCTGCAACTCAATGCTCTTCAAATTATAGATTATTAGACCATGAGGGGTTTGACTCACACAAATCTCCTATAGATCTAGAGAAACCTGCTATATTTCGCTAGGTTCAATTTTTTTCCTCTAGCTCAACACCTAAGGCAATATACCTGTACCAATAGATGTTCCTACTACTAACAATTGAAATAATAATCGACAATATAATAGCTCAAAACATATCAAAAAATAACCAACATATACGACATATCAACAAATGAGAGAGTCCTTGAATTCAACCCCAAAGACTTTTTATAAAGTGCATAAATATTTTTACTAGAGCCTTGCTCAATACATCAGATATTTTTTTTATATCATCTCAAGATGAAATGAGTAGCTTCATAGCTTTTCCTTATATAGAAAATGAGACATAAACCCCTCCAAGTAGAAAGTAAACGTTAGTTGGCTTGATCATCGTCAAAGTAATCTCATCCATCGATTTCTCTTTTGAAATGATTTGATCTTCATCGTTGATTTTTCAATTTAGAGGAAAAAATCGTTTTATTCTTAAAATCCTTTTTTTTTATTAATCCAAAAAATAATATTTTGGACTAATATCCTCAAAAAATTCACTTTGACTTGACCACCAAGGTCAAAAGAGTTATTTTTTCTTAAAAAATCTATTTTTCCCTTAACGGAGGACCTCCATTTTTTTTCTTTTTTTGGCTACAAATTTTTATTATTTTCCACTTGGAGAGAATTTAATTTCTCTCAAATTAATTTTGACTCTCAAATAATTAATTTTCTGGCCAATTATTTCTTTTTATTTTTGCTAGAAAAATCAATTAAAAGGCTCGAGATGAATAAATATTTTTCAACCCTCCAAGTATGTCTATAATAAAATAATTTAGCCATGGTGTCTAAATTTGAGTAACCATGCACTGAATTATTTCTAAACACACATTACATCAAATATTACATTATCAACCCTTAGAAGGGGAAATACACATTTAGACATACACCCTCAAGACACTATCTAATTCTGTGACACAATATGATATAGTATGAAAAATACATAGATTCGATAAATACTAGGACTTGCCTAAGACCTCGTCAACGAATTCCATCCTAGCTTTGGAGTATATTTGGGAGAAAAACTTTGTCGATTATCTGTGTTTACAAACACACATAATTTAGGGAGGTTAAAAAACTCCTTAGGATGAAATCCTTTGACAAAAATTAGAGGCTTATCTAGGTGTTGCTACTTGGCTTAATAGTCATACTAGATTCATTTACAATAAACTTGCAGAAGTTGGATTTACAATGATAAAACTAGAAGCTGAATGATGGTAATGATCTTCAGAAAATTTGTCCACTTCTTTCTACTCTGCTTCTTGAATTGCTGACGAAGTGTGCTCAACATCTGGCTCTAGTTGGGGACACATTGCTTCATTTGAAGGAATGTGAGAATTCAGATTCTTGTATTCAAGAAAACAAAGTAACATCAGGTAGCTATCCGCTGTAGATCAAAATAATCTTGTATACATAATCAAATATAAAATCATCTACTGGAATAGAAATCCTATTCTAACAATGAAACATAAAGCATAAGTGTTGAAATAAAAACTAACTAATGATAGAGATAAAAGTCTATTTAATGACAAAAATAAAATCTAAGAGAGTAGGGTTAGAGATGCAATATGGAAGATGCCCTGTGGCATCAGATGTTATCCCTGTGGTCCAATTTGGAGAACTTGTCTGCTCATAAGTGGATCCATAGGCTGCTTGTTAGATGCTCCTTGTTGAATCTTGATTCGTCTAGGCTAATGGAGGCTCTCATCATTGCACCACATATCAAGTTTGATCCTTTTCCTTTTCTTGCTTGTGTGATGAGATGAAGAAGAATGTTGGACACGTTGAAAGAACTCAGTTACTACTACATTGTATTATGAAGGGTGCCCTTGTGCTTCAACGTCTTCATCGTCTAGCCTTCTTGGGTTCTCAACATGATATCTTCTCTTTACTTCGTTGTATAACCTGACCATACTTGCCGCAAAAATAATAGCATATGATAAATCTAGCTGAATACATCCTCCAATATTAGCTGCAAATTTTCTTGATGAAATCATTCCCCATGTTGAAAAATGTAACTAGGTGTTGTCTTCATAATGACATGTAATTGTAACGATGTAATGTCTTTTTGTTTTGTAAGCCTTGCTTCATGGGTTTCATGAGAAAGTGATTTTATTTTAGTTGGCTCCCATTGAGAGCCTTACGATTTGTCATTAAAAATTAATGTCATGTGTGAAGGGCTCTTATTGAGCATATGTAAAATGTATATGTGTCTATGTCTATGTCTAAATAACTCTCTAATGACAAGCACAATCCTCCTCTTCACGCCGGCCTCAAGT
Source organism: Pinus taeda (assembly GCA_000404065.3). Lineage (NCBI taxonomy): Eukaryota > Viridiplantae > Streptophyta > Pinopsida > Pinales > Pinaceae > Pinus > Pinus taeda. The sequence goes on from APFE030975744.1 coordinate 168,260, forward strand.
AAGAATAAAACATTCATGTTGTCTCATCTCAAATAGACACACCTATTCAGATGAACATGTCAGCGTATTTATGGAGGACAAACTACTATAAACACCTAACTAGGATATTCTCATAAGGACAATTCATACACTTAGATACCTCTGCAATTTCGGTGGGTAATCATAGTGAATGAACTTCATAGATTTGGGTCTCTCGGTGGAGAATACAATTCAAATTTCTTTTGTAGTTTTGATGGGCAATCACAGTGAGAAGTACGATGGCAAATCACAGTGAGATTCTCGCATATCTCTGTGATCTTGGATGGGTGAGAGCAGAAAGAAGTTTTGATGCAAATCTATGTGATCTTGGATGGGCAACAACAAAATGTTGTTTAGATTATAGTTCAAATCTCTTTGATTACAATGACAAAGTGCAGAGAACAATTCGGAGAAGTGATGAAGGTATAGGGAAGAAGATTAAGGGCCAAACACAGGGAAAATAATTCGAAAGGAGAGTTTCGATACCTCAATAAGAAGATTACAGGTTGTTCAAGGACATAGATACCACAGTGATGATCTCGGTATAATCTCTGTCCTACAACAAAGAGGATTCAATGTTAACCCAGGAAGGTGATCACTAGCATATGACAAGGTCTCGGTATTATCACATGGGGAAGCATAGATACGAAGAAGATTGAAGTGGAAGAGAATCGAAGAAGAACGCTGACTGTCAAGAGGACTTGTATCTTGGTTTGAAATAGGCTACTAGGTCAAGGGTCTTGGTCTTGGTATTCATCAATTGGAATCTCTATATGAAGAATTTGTGTGGGTTTTCCTCTCAACGAGTGAGAGGTTTTGGCCCTAGCTCATAGCCTACATGCTGTGCCTCTTGTATATTTATGTTCTTGTATTGGTTACTATTTGATGAAGAACACTAAGAATCTAATGTAAAGAAGAACCTAATCTAATCAAGTAAAAAACATTCACAAGCAGTGACTAAAGGAGAAATCAAATAATACTAATGCCCTAGATTTCACAACACCCCATACATTCTAGTAAGCATTTAATAACCCTTAATTCAACCGTCTTGAAACAAGTCTCACAAGAAGGTTGTAGAAAGAAGCCCATAAGAAGGAGGTTATGGCTTCATTAACAATACCTCCTGTGAGGTTCTAATGACCCAGTTGCCTTCGTTCCTACAAGAGATATCCATAAGAGAACTACAAGGTCACTTGTTTTAACTTTAGTGCAAGGGTCAAGCATCACAAGCTAAGAGAGGGGTTGTCCTATTTTTCTATCAACCAAGCGTATGTTTGGAGGTAAATTTATTAATGCACAACTAAAATGATATGCAAGATATGAGTGATAAGTTTAAGTGATATTGTTAGATGCCTTTTAAGTACTTCAAGTTAAATTGCTTAAGATTCAATGATGTTCAACACAAGAGCATAAAATAAGTACTTAGATAGAAATTATAGGAACAATCTCAACTAAAGCAATGTGCTAATAATCCACTTGATTTTCTAATTAGAGTGCTTCAAAACCAATTTATCCAATGAATCAATGAGATAAGCGATTTCCAATAGATTATTCAATCACAAGATTTATTCAATGACTTAAACAATCCCAATGAGACAATGATGAATGCTCAATATATATATAAAGTGACCTTAGCAATCACAATTTTCTTTAAATGACAACAATAAGGAGCAAGAACAATATTATATCACTTTAGCAATTAGACACAATGTTCCTCAATAAGCAAAGTGCTCCAAAAGTAACAAGAGAAATGACAAGATACACTTATGCAATATCAATAGAACTTTAGAGCATTAGCAATCATTCAACAAGATATGCTCTTAGATTCACTTCTTTAGAGCAAATTTTCTATAGATATCAAAGAGCACTTATTATGTAATCTTGAGATGCAAATGAAAACAAAATTATGCCAATGGTGCAATGCAATGATGGAAATGCAAAGAGTGACCAACAAGACAATAATCACTTTGTCAATAACTTGTTGGTCAAGGTTGTCATTGATGTCAATATGGAATTATTTGATATGGAAAATATTTTTGTGATACATGAACTTCATGAAAACCCTAGATGCTAAGGTTTCCCTTACATTATGAATATGACAAGCCATTAATGAAGAATTCTAAGATGCCCATGATGTCCTAAACATGAGGATTGATGTATAATCCCTAAATGCCAATTAGGTGCCTAATATACATGCCCTTATGATGTATTTTCTCTTGATGATGACAAGCCCTGCTTAATGCCTAAGGATGCCTAATTCTAGCGAAAAAGCATTGCTCCTAATGTCCCATGAACATAAATGAAATCCAAGTTATCGATGATATAGACCATTAATAAGGATTAGTAATTAAGGAATGCTATCAATCCAAACATCACACGTCTTACATGTACAAAATTATATGTGGATATTAAAGGTTGAAGATGTATAGTATTCGTACTGAATGCTAAAGAGCTCCAGACAGTAGCAAATAAATACTCATAATATTGATCTCAGAATAGCGAAAACTCATCCTAGTATAAGATCAAGTATGAGAAAATATATACACCTCTTTGAAGTATTAAGTGCATCAAAATATGGAACTTCTTCATCTGTAAAGACTTCAAAATGGATCGATTTATGGAGAAGTATTTAATACATGTCAGCTTCTTCATGTCGGCTCTCATGTCGGCCCATTTACTTAATAGACATGTCTCTTCATAGGGACAAACACGTATATATATATATATATATATATATAGACACACACACGCTCATCCATTTCTGATCCAAGATTTTCAGTGAAGTATTCACAAACAAGAGGATACACAGAGGATTGAAGTCGAGGAGACAAGGAAGACTATTGTTTGGGCTGTCTTTTTATCATTTAAGCTAAATATATACCATAGACCTGTGGTAGCTCACTACAACTCGAATTTGCAGGATTTAGAAACTCATATTATTGACAATAGGAGCTTGGTTCTGTAACATTCGTGTTATTGACCAATTTCAGGCTATTTCAAGGTTGAAATTGGTGCAGACTTTGGGACAGAGGACCTGTAAGAAACTTTACCTCTGATCTGTGACAGGCTCAGATTGCAGTGCCTTGGACCTGAAGAGACTGTGTAGACTGTCTCCATTGCAACTCAGACTTCACTTGTGCAGACTTATATATCTCGAACAGGGACAATCCACCTGGAGGTTCGGTTGAAGGCTTAGGAATTGTACCTCAGATTGCAACCTTGAACTCTTTCGGACCTGTAATAAAGTTTGGAAGGATCGGACCTGTGGAGGTTTGTATACTATCTTTCGGATTTGTGAAGGGGAATTTCAAGGACTTGTGGTGGTAGTTACTTGTGAAGGAAACATACCGAAGAACTTTTGGGTATAACCTCCTCACCTCACACTTAACCACAATTTGAGGATTTCAGAGACTATAGTTTAGGACTTGCAACTTCATCCTTCCTTATTTGTCCTATACCTTAGCACTATGGAGAAGAATTCAGGCTTGGAACTTCATCATATTCAGACCTGTGGCTAGGTTCAGGACTATATATTTAAAGAACTCAGATATTTGGGCAGATTTTTAATAATCTTCAGCTGTGGCAGAAGAAAACCAACCTGTGGCATAATCTTTTGAACAATGATCTCAATTTTGGCTTTATGAAGTGTTAGTAGTGTGGATATTTAAAGCGACATTGAAGACATATTTTTGATGCAGATTACTGGACTCTTTTGAAGCTGCTTGTGACCCTCTCTTTTAACTTCTTTAGAGCACACTTTGGAGTGGTTTATGAGGTATAATTGAAAAAACTTGTAGACACTTTTGGAGTAGACATTTTGTTTACTTCTAAAGAAGTTGGTGTAGACATCTTGGAGCACCTATTGAAAATATCATGGAGAAATATCTTGTTGGGCTAGCTTGTGAAGACTCCCTTAGAGAGTTCTTGAAGAAGCCCTTGAACAGGCTTAGAGCAGTGTTGTGAAAACCACAATAAATTCAAATTATCGTGATTTTTTCGACATGCCAATTTTATCGTGATTATTATACGAAATTATCGCCGGAATTTTTTTTAGCCGATTTTTATGAAATTATCGCAATAATTTGAAATTATCATGATAAATTTGAAATTATCGCGATAATATCAGAAAAAACCGCGGGGCTTCGCTGCAGTGAGGTTTTATAACGTTTTTTTGGTTTTTTTTATGAGTTCATTTGTATAGCCGCGCGCGGAGGGCAGAGGAGAGTTGGGAGACCAAGCTGGAGAGGTTTTGAAACTAATTCCAAGTGCTTAGAGGAGAAAATCAAGAGGAGACCACCGATTTCTCCATAGAAACGGTATGTGGATTTTTTTTTTTGTTTTCATTGTTTAAAAACATTGTTTTTGTATTTTTTTCATTGTTTTTGGTTGGGTAACTTGGCATGGGCACCATTTTTTTTTGTTTTCATTGTTTTTAAAAATTGTTTTTGTATTTCTTCATTGTTTTTGGTTAGGTAACTTCGTATGACTATGGGAACCAATTTTTGTTTTTGTTTTTTGTTTTTTGTTTCCAATGTTTTTAAACATTGTTTATGTTTTTTTCATTGTTTTTGCCATTTGGTTAGGTAACTTGGGTTTGGAATGGTTGAGTAACTTGTGTTTAAACTTTGGAATGGTTGTTTTAGGTTGGGTAACTTGAGTTTTCATTGTACAATGTAAAAATTAAAAATTAAAATACTAAATTGTAAATTTGTAACTTGTAATTTTGTAAATACTAAATTGTAATCCTTATTTTCCCATAGGTTCACAACTGCACCGAAACACCATTCAAGACTTCAAATTTGCAACTTCAAATTTCAAAAACAAACATGCCAAGGAAATTGGATCTTTTCTGGGATTATGGTGAACTTGATGCTCCGAATGATAGACTAAACTTGACTTGCAAGTTGTGTGGCCACCCTATGTCCGGGGGGGTGTACAGGTTGAAGTTTCACCTTGCACAAATCCCTAGAAAATATGTGGGGTCTTGTACAAATACAACTCCTGAATTTGTCCAAAGAGCAATGAGAGCATTGGAAAATTTAGAGCAAACTAGAGAGAACAAAGAAGAACTCAAAATGCAACTAAAAAGGCCAGCTGAAGCACTGGTTCTACTACAACATCAACCAATCCAATAGCTGCCACATCATTTTTTGTTCCTCGAACCACACTTGGTCCACAACCATCTATCGGTTCAATGCTAAAAAGAACTGAGAAAGGACAAGCTGATAGGTCGCTGGCAAAATTTCTCCTCTGGACTGATATTCCTTTCAACATTGTAAGGAATAATCCATTTTTCCAACTTGCTGTTGATGCTATTGCCAGTGTTGGCCTAGGGTACAAAATATCTTCTTATCATGATTTCAGAGGCTGGATTCTTCAAAATTAAAAGCGTGACTGCATCCAAAGATTGGAGGATTTTAGGGTATCATGGGCACAAACAGGATGCACTGTTATGTCAGAGGGTTGGATTGACCAAAAGGGGAGAACCCTTATAAATTTCTTGGTTAGTTGTCCCAAGGGGACTATGTTTATCAAATCTGTTGATGCATTTTCACAAATCAAAGATGCAAGAACTTTATGTGATTTTCTAGATGTGTTTATTTTGGAGGCGGGTGCAGAAAATGTTGTCCAAGTCATAACAGACAATGCTGCAAATTATGTTGCTGTTGGCAGGATGCTTATGGACATGCATCCTACTTTATTTTGGACACTTTGTGCTGCACACTGTATTGATTTGATGTTGGAAGACATAGGGAAAATTCCCTTTGTCAAAGATATTGTTGATTCATCCAAAAACATTACAAAATTTATATATAACCATACATTTGTGCTTAGCTTGATGAGAAGATTCACCAACAACAAAGAGTTGGTGCGCCCCGCAATTACACGGTTTGCCACCAGTGTCATATCTCTTCAATCTCTCTTGAATTATATGTGGGATGTGAAGAGAATGTTTCTTTCAGAGGAGTGGCGTGCTTTGCCAATGAGTTACAAACCAGAGGGAGAGGCCGTATGCAGATTAGTTACATACCAGGAAGACTTCTGGGTGGGAGTGCATGAGGTGTGCGTCGTTACTGAATCTTTGGTAAATATTCTTCGGTTGGTTGATGGTGAAAAGCCCACAATGGGCTATTTGTGTGACGCCATGGACAGGGCCAAAGAAGCCATTCGGGCCTACTATGATGGTAAGGGAGATGATGGGTTTTAGAGACAACTCCTCCTATGGGGAGTGATTGATGAGAGATGGAACAACACACTCCATCGTCCCATTCATGCTGTTGGGCTTTTCCTGAACCCTGCATTTTCTTATGCATGTGGGTTTGATTTTGATGCTGAGATAATGGATGGCTTCTTATCCCGTGTCCAGAAGATGGTGCGATCTTCAGAACAATGTATAAAGATCTCTAAATAAATTGAGACATATAGGATGGCAGGTGGCACATTTGGCTTTGAGATGGCTGTCAATGATAAGACGATTAAAATGCCAGGTATTTTTTAGTTTGTATTTTGTAACTTTGTTTCAAATTTCATTGTCTCTTCAAATTCCATTTTTTTCTTATGTTTATTTAAAATTTTATTTGTAATTTTGTTGTAGATGTCTGGTGGAAAATGTATGGTGGCAGGGTACCCCTTTTGCAAAAGCTTGCCATTCGCATCCTCAGCCAAACATGTAGCTCCTCAGGATGTGAGCGCAACTGGAGTGTATTTGAAAAAAATACACAATAAGAAGTGGAACAGGTTAACACTTAAACATTTAAAATATTGCAAATTTCGAAATAAATTTTTGAATTCATTAAACAATATTTTTATTATTAATTATTAATTATTATTTCATGATCTTTGTACAGGTTGGAGTCCCAGAGACTTAATGACATGGTGTATGTGTACTACAATCTTCGCTTGTGGGTGAGGCAACTGGAGAAGACACCTGATGTGGATGCCATCTCATTGGATGGCATTGACACCACTGTTGCATGGAGGGTCGAGGCCGAGAGGCCTCTCATGGAGTCTGCTGATAATTGGTTAGGGCAGGATGTTGTGGAGGGGGAGGAGGAGCAGGAGGAGGAGGAGGAGGAGGAGGAACAGGAGGAGGAGGTGACACCGCCTGCCCGGGCCACCACTGCCACCAATAGAGGAAGTGGTCTACCTCCTGTACCTCCTATTTCTAGTTCTTCAGCTAGTAGAGCACATCAGACTCCACTGCCCTCTCCACCAGCACAGGCACCAGCATCTACATTGAGAGGGAAAGGGAAAGCTGTTGCATTTTCTCGCAAGAGGGGCAGATGAAATCAATAGGATTAGACTTTCATTTTATTGTATATGACATTATGACATGATGAGATACATTATCATATTTTTTGTTGATATTTTGAGGCTGAGTTGGGACTCAGGAGTCAGGACTTACTATTCAGGACATGATTCAATGTTATGTGTGATTTTAGCGCTAGAAATGATATTAAACATCTTATATATTAGATTTTTTATCATATTTATGTGTCAATATATTTATTTTATGTTGTAGATGGTTTAGATATCAAAAAAATTGAAAAAAAATGAAAAAAATGAATATTTTTGTACCAAACGATTTTTTCCCGCTTTTTTCCGCTTTTTTCCGCTTCATTCCCCGCGTCGATTTAATCCCGCTCGCGCTTTTAACAACATTGGGTTAGAGAGCACAAGGTTACTTGGGAGGGGAAGCGAAAATGGGGAGCGGGATCGGGAGCGACATTTTCAGAAGCTCCCAGTTCGGAGCAAATATATATATATAATATTATATAATATATATATATATATATTGATGCATATATGTCAACAAAAGCATGTAGAATGATGAATTAGATATAAAAAGCATAAAAACATAGATTGAACCATATAACATCAATCATCTAGAAGTTATAATCTTCATCAAACACGTCCACAAGTTAGTAACATACAACATATTGAGTCTCATGATTCATCAATCTTAAAGTTTTAAGCTTTCAAAATTCAATATATAACATTTATCATCATTGATAACCAAACTTGTACTTGTAAGCTAAGTGTAACCATTACAACAAAGAATATCTAACATGAAATGAAATGTTATTAAATGAAATAAAATGAAACAACTTTCAACTTTCACGAAGGATCATATTCATAATTCAATACCAATGAGTTATAATTGCCAACTTCAAACTTCAAACTTAAATTGTCATATATCGTTTACAAAAAATATCATAATAAATATGAAAGAGTCAACAGTTATAAAAACTACTAGAAACTAGAAAAGACAAGTAAATATATTATCTATTGCTAATGCTTGGGCCTCTTGCCGCCACGAAAAATGTCTAATTTTTTAGTCTTGTTGGAAACTCAGGTTCTTTGCCATTAATATCACCCTCTAAGCATTAATATAAGATAGAAAAACATAGCATGTCAAGTCAAGATTTTGTTTAAGTGATGTGTACATTTTTAGTAGGGTCATGATAGAGAAGTTCAACAACCAATGTCACTAATATCAAGGTACATAGAGGGATTGGTGCTCTTGATTAAATATGAGTTCCATACCCTAATACATGAACAAAATCCAATGGAAACATTGTAATCCCCCCAAACTTGAAATCTTGAAAAACTGATAAGTCTTGCTAGATTTTGAATGAGATCTAAAATTCTACTTTCTCCATATGAAATCCAACGAGGTCGAAACCACTCTCAAACATCCTAAGTCATTTCATGGTAAAGTTTAAAAATTTAAGTAAAAGGATGTAAATGAAAATTAAGGAGAATGTCACTTTCACTTTAAGAATTTAACATTACCATGAATCGCATATCAATATTATAGCCATAGGCTTGATCATTAGGCTACCCCACTCAAAAAGTATTTGTTTCTTTGAAAAAAATTGCATTTGGAATGTTACTGCAAAAAAAAAATTGCAAAAAAGGCTAGGGAGCAAAAATTTCGCTCCTGGGGTCGCTCCCGAAATTCACCCCTTATGGGAGCGATTTCAGGAGCGCACTCCGGGAGTGAGTTTGGGGGGTGGTTGGGGGGGGGGGGAGTCACTCCCCTGCAACCTTGAGAGAGCAAACCAAGGGGACTTAAGTCCTTATTGATGGCTAGTTTGACTTCCAATGAATTTGGCCACCTACAACCACCAAGTTAGCTCTAATATTTATTGCAAAACTAGAGATGACTGAATACAAGGCTAGGGCAAGGGCTAGAAGGCTAGGAAACCCCAACATTAGGGCTAGAAGAAGCATAAGGCAAGGCTAGAGGCCAAAGAAGGGAAAAGGAAGTGCCAAAAGGCCCAGAAAAGGTGACGACAAGCAAAGATAAGCCCACAAGGGCTGACGTCAAGCCTAGAAAGGCTATCGTTGGGGCAGAAAGAACCCTAGAAGGGCTAGTGGCTACGGGAACCCTTAAAGGGTTGCAGCTAGGCTTTCAAAGGAAGTCGAGATGGAGGTGACCTCCTAGAGGCCACGGCAGGGCACAAGGAGGAGGGTTGAGGCCCTTTTAGGCCTGGACAGCTCCTCTAAAGGAGGGTCGAGCCTTTTTAGGCACACAGCAAGAATAAACTAGGGAGGTCGAGGCCTTTTCCAGCTTGCGTCTAGCTAAAATAAGGGAGTCCCAGGAAGAAGAGGGTCAGAAAAGGTTAGACAGTTAGGCCTTAGGGCCTAAAAAATTTCCAGTAACCTACGAAAATACCAAAATGCCAAAAAATCAATACCAAATTGTTGGACGTTGGGCCTGGAGGATGAATGAAGGCTAGATCTTTCCTTCCTAGGCCTAGATCTACCTCAAAACCCCGACAAAAATATCTTGGTCAGCTTGAAGCTCACCTGCACAAATGAATCAAAAAATGCCAAAACCCCAAATATATATACAAAATATCAAACCCCAAAAAATATTAAAACCCCAATTGCTGCAAAACAAATGGGTTAGAATTAATTTGCAAATTATTTACAAATATACAATATTTACAAAATTTAAATTTTTTAGAGATAATTTTTTTGATAAATAATAATGGACGAGTATATTTTCAAAAAATAGATATTGGCCAAACCCTCCTACAAAATTAAATGACATAGAGAAATCTCAGAGCCCAAACATAGTCAGCTCTTCCCCACAATCTGTGAACTTGGAGCCCAAGGGCTAGCGTACTTGTAAATCTCTATTATATTCTCAAGAAAATTGTTAGATCATATAATGAATCAAATCACCTAAGATAGAATATATCAATAGAATGTTCTTATCATCGACAAATGAAATAACAATTATTAATCAATATTCAGTTCAAAATAGGATCACGCATAGCTAACACATACCACAGATCAGCAGAAGAAAAACACCATGAACTGAAACCCAATGTCTTTCTATTATGATACAAAATGTTCTTCGCAAAGCAGCAGCTCAATACCAGCATTCAAGAATTTACATCATCCGAAGATATTCAATAGAAGCAAAATGACTTCTTTATATAGAGAAACCCCTCCAAGTGGAAAATAACGACTAGCTGGCTTGATCCTCGTCAAAATAATCCTGACCGTTGAAAATAGCTTGATCATCTTTTAATCACCACCATCAAATTTTTAACTTTGAGGAAAAATTCGAATTTTTCTTAAAACCCACTTTTAATTAATCCAAATATATTAATAATTTGGATTAATTTCCTCAAAAAATTGACTTTGATTTAACCACCAAGGTCCAAGGGCTCAAAGTTTCTTAAAATATCCATTTTTACCTTGGTGGGAGACCTCCAAAAATTGACTTCTCTTTGACCCGCGAAATTTTTTATTATTTTCCACATGGAGATAAATTAATTTCTCTATAATTATATTTTACTCAAAATTAATCAATTTTTTGGCTTAGTATTTTAATTTAATTTAGCCAAAAAAATAATTAATTGACGCTAGAAGAGATTAATAATTTTTTCCACCCTCAAATATTTTAGCCAAAGTGTCTAAATATGAGAGACCATGCACTAAATATTTTTTACATCAATTTATTACAATATCAACCCTTGAAAGGGGAAAACAAATTTAGACTCATACCCTCAACAATTTACAAAATTATGCGACTCAATATGATCTAGTATAGACCAAGTGGTTTTTAATAAAATTATTTAGCCAAATGTGTTTAAATTATTCCCAAACACACTTTTACAAAGACTCAATATAACACTAGGACTCACCTAAGGCCTTGTCAAGAGATTCCACCCTAGCTTTGGGGTTTAAGCTGGACGAAAAACCCTGTTGATTATCCATGTTTAGAAACGCACATAATTCGATGAGGTTAAAAAACTTCCTAGGATGAAATCCGTTTGCCAAAATCATAGGCTTACCTAGGTGTTGTTACATAAATAGACAATCATACTAGCATCATTTACAATATAACTTGCAGAAATTGGGTTTACAATGATACAATAGTGTTGGCTGGTGAATTTGAACTTTGAAAAAATTTCTTCATATCTTTGCATTTTGCTTCCTCGCACTGTTGACAAAGTGTGGTAAATAGGCATCACACGTCTTCTTGGAAGTATCAAGTTTTGCAATGTAGGGAATTAAATGATCTCTAATGGAGTCCACAATAAGACTCATCGCAGTGATGTCATCCTCCTTAAACTTTCTTTTCCCTGCAGTATATGTTGGTTCTACAACATTTCTTGTCACTATATCCAAAACTTTGTTCTTTGCAAAAATAAGATTAATTATAATTTTCTAAGCTCTAAAGTTCGAGGCTCCTTCCAACTTGTTTTTAGATTTCATAGAAGAGGCCATAGATGCAAATCAACAAGGACTTCAACAATAGTGATCTCAATGTAGGGTTTTTTCAAAGGTGATCTCAATGTTCCTTCTTTCACCAAAGATTTGATACCATGCTGATTTTCTAAGTGCAATAGAGACTCGCACAATATTTCTGAAAAATTGATAATTGTTTTTTATGTTGATCTTCTTTCAAATTATTCCAATATATCATTTAGCAATTATATTTCAGAAATTCAACCATACAAGAAAAGTAGAACAGTAGAGATCACAGTGCACAAAGAGAACAAAGATTTACCCTGGGAAAACCCACAAGGAAAAAAACCCAACAACCTTTTCAATAGAGAAATTCTTCTATTCAACAAAACACACACCTACACCTACTAGTCATCAACTAGGTCACGTCATCAACTAGGTCACACCTGGTCAAACCCTCCAAGTCAAGCCACCCAACCTGGTCCAACACTTCGCTCTGCTTGATCTGACCCAGAATTTCAGCCCTCCTTCACTGCCAGAATCCCAGAAATTTCGACCCCTGCGACAAAATCTGTGCAGAAAATGTGAATTGCAGAGAGAGAGAATCTATCCACACATGCGAGCTTGAGAGAGAGAGAGAAAGAGATCCAATTCATCCTTCTTTTCGTCCCTCTTGTCATTCTTGATCTTCGCTAGGATGCCCAAAAACTGTCTTCTTGAGAGAGTGCGAATTGGTGATGAGAGAATGAGAACAAACTGCCTTTATATAGTGATCTGCTGAGTCGAATGGGTGTGTCCTTTGCTAGGCCGACTTGACTTGGAGGCAGGTCGACTTGACAAACTTGGAGCCAAAATTTTCAAATTCAAAAATTCAAATTTTCTTCTTTCAAAAGACCAAACAGGACTTGACTCAATATATAATTTTCTTTTGACTCTAGTATTTAAATTATGCTTTACAATAATCAATATAAATACAAGAAGTGGCCAAAATATACATTATGAAGACCAACTATAGTTACAAAATCCAACATGGATGGGTAATAAGAACAAAGCTAACAAGCTAAACAATTTAAGGCTTTTGAGTTATATAATTCATTATTCTAGACTCCAAAATTTTAAATTCTAAATCTGAAATGTATTACTTCCAATAACTCATCTCCCTGAGATGCTAAGGTCGGACTTTGCAATTAGGATCCTAAGTCAAAAATGTACTCTAGGTGTGAGTGCACCTTGACTGTATTTGTGTGCATTCATTCAAAGAAGAGAAATTGTTGGAATCACAACAGACAAATCATTTGTTGTTCATTGCACAACGCATACATCTTTGATTGAGTTGCAACCATTCGAGCAACACCTCTATTGTGAATCGAATAGTCTTGGAGGAGATTCATCCCTCCATCAAATGAATCATGGAGAGTAAACCAGCAACATTTCTAGAAGACGACGTTATCTAGATAGACTTGGAACCACTTCCATGCAATGGTATCAGAATTGGAACTAACAGAGACAATGGGTAGTAGATATGGTAAAAAACAAATAACGACAGTTGGATGACAGCCATGTGAGCAACTGGATGAGACCCAGACCGGATTGCAACCAGCCCAAGCAGACTTGTCAGCATAGAAGCAACTAGCTGATCAGGTTTAAAAACTGTTTTGGAGCTTGCTAGAAGTGAACCAATCAGGGCTGAACAGTTCTAGTCCAATGTGATCAGTTTCAATAAAGTGGGTGACACGAGTGTTGGACCTTCAAGGGCAGAACTTAATAGAAGGGTAACCAGAGATCAAGCCATGAGGATGATCTCGAGTATTCAGGGAATGCTATCATTATCTGGAGTATTCATTGGATGCTATCATTGATTATCTTAGTACAATGAATTTTGGACTATAGAGGACATTTAGAGCCTCAATGGTGTGTATTTTCTCCCGGAACTTTAATTTTATGTATCTCAAAACTTATATCATGATGTAATATTGTTATTTGAAAACTTACTATATAAATCAGCAAAATTTGCATATTTGATCTTTAATGGTCTGGATTTACATTGATGTACATGAATTTATGCATTTTTCGAATAAAATTGGAAGTTTATGTATTATTCAATCAATCAGTCTTTTGGCCAATTCCAGTTCAAGTCATTATTGTGGGCCAAACAGTTCCAGCCTGGTATTTGTTGTGACAACATTACATGTAACTAGATTCTTGTTTTGCAGTTTACTCTTATTTTCATAATAATAAACATCTCAACTTCCAAAAGTTACTCATTGTTGTTTAGAAGTTTCTTTTTCTCTCTTCTATTATAGATCAAACTAGCAAGTGAATATCAGATACCTATTAAACACCAGGCTGATCACTCTGTCTTTTTGTTTTGCTTGCTTTGCAAGCTAGCAGTAAATTATGTATTACATGCCAATGTAGCAGGCTTCAAGTGCTCGAATTCCTAATTTCTACTGGAAAATTAAGATATCACAAAAAATCAAACGACAATGATCTTGGTAATCCAGATGCTTATATTCATTGACTGGTTCATCGCAGAAAAGATCATCTTGCCCTTGCATAAAAAACATATTATCCAAAAGAAATAATTCCATTTATGTATTTACACACTAGAACACTCAAAGTATCATCTTAAATGTTTTATAAGCCACTGTTTTCTTCTATTACATATTAATGCAACCTAAACAATGAAAGGACAACAGTGAAAGTTGTATTTGATATCAACACCACATTACAGCATAATATTTCATTAACCAGTGTATAGAATGTATTGTATCTGAGACAATTCAAATTTAGAATTTACCTACAGTTAGAATCTGCAATCAAGACTTATTTTGTTTTGGGAATAGGACCTAAATAATAGCAAGCCATCACAAGCTGGCATGACAATCTATAGAATTTGGCATAAATATGTTGTACATAAAGAGAGCTATTAAAGAAACCTGACGAATGTGCAGGGTCATCCCAGATGTATTGACCAAAGATTGAAAGAAGTGCTCCACCAGCTGAAAAGAAAAATGGCATTTTATTATCAATCAGTATAACAGCATAAACTGCTTAAAGTTCTATTGGAAACTGTATAGAAAAGCATAATGTGCAAATAGATTTAAAATCAAGGAGTCGGCCATGAAATGTATCTCCATTCAGTGTACTTCAAGTTCTAATTTGATACAACATAATATTTGTAAGTACCTATTGTCATGCATATTCCATTGCCACAATTTGCTGCTTTAAACAATTTTATAGCTCATTGTCTTTGATTTAGACTATGAATTCATTCTCTCAATTGATATTAGTGCAAATCTTCAGAAAAAAGACCCCACTTCATTTCCAAACTACCTATAGGTGAACAAGCATGTCAAGAAAGAAGAAACGAAAGAAATCTCATTGATGTTCACGAATGACCAAATTATGTCAAGGATAATTGCTACCACTGATGTCAGCAAGGGTACACATATAATTTTCAATACATTCAACACCACTGTAATCTATGTTGCCAGGAAATGTGGGTTCGGGACGGGTATGGTTACAGGGAAGGGGATGGGTACGTCATTTTTTGAAACACGCTGCGTGGGTTCGTCGGGGGTATATATTAATTTATATATAATATATATAAATATATATTTATAATTATAATATATATGATTTGTATATTTTTCAACTTTAAAAATGAAAACTAAAATATTTATGATTTAAACTTTAAATAGTTAAACATGCACGTCATTGAACATTCAACACTCACAATGAAATTCCAAAATTTCTAGTTTGACATCAAGTGCAAATTGGAGTTTACATATTAATAAGAATCATGATATATGTCCATTTTCATACTACATTCAAAATTTGCCTTAAGGCATCTCCAAACAAGAACTAGGAAATTTTAAAATACTAAAATCAAAATAGCTAATAGTGAACAGTGGCTTCCTCAAGCCATGTCATCAGCATCACTCAGATCTTCAGTTAGCATGCTCTCCAGGTAGGAATCACTCTCATCTTGAGGCTCCTGCTCATCCATAGCAACTGGAGGTAGCTCAATAAGGCCATTTGGTTGTATCTCCTCGTCCACACACATAACATCATTTGTGTATTGGTCCCATCTTTTGAAAGGACCCTCCTTGTACACAGGGTCTTTTCGAGATATGAGACTAAGTGTGCTATGAATGTACACTAAGTTCTCTGCCTTCTGTGAGCCCAACCTATTTCTCTTTACTGAATGGATAAAGGCATAAGTACTCCAATTCCTCTTGCAAGATGAAGAACTAGCTACCTGGAATATTAGCCCATTAAAGTAATTAAAATTTTAAAAATAAAATCTAAAATGAACCCCAAAGAACCTGATTTTGGGGTTCCAAGTACCCATCATCGCGGTTCTCGGTACTCGTCAAGACAAAAGAACCCAATTTTTTTAATGGAAAACCCGGTTCTTCATAGGAGAACTTGGTACTTATGGGTTCTTTTGAAAAGCACTCGCACCCGAATCCGGTACTTGGGGATGAGAGCCTAGGATGGGTTTGAGAACCCACCCCTAGGTTCGCAAACCCGTGCAACATAGATTGTAATCCTAAGGTCACAAGTTAAAGCTTTGTAACAACCATTTGAAGCCCTATATTAAGTGTCCTAGACCTTGTGATTGGTTGGTCTTGTTGCCGTAAAATCTCGCAGGCCTTGGAGAGGGAAACCCTACAAGGTATAAACTAGATCTATTACCAACAATGGGATAGTGGCCCACTATCACCACAGCGAAAACCCCCTCCTCTTTATGAATTTTCACTAATGGAGGAGTCCCAATAGAATAGAGATCACTTACAATAAGTATTCTAAGGTTAAGGTATGAAATGATCTCGCTAAAAGGTCTTCAAGAAAAACACAATTTTGTTTCAAGGCTTCACTAGGAAGCAATTCGCTTTCTATGAAGATACCTAGAAATAGAGGCACTGCTGAAATATGTAACTAGGTTTGGGCTTCATAATAACATGGAATCATGATTTTATGTATTTAATGAAAAGAGAAAAATAAATTTATCACTGTTATTCTTGAGGCATGGATTTCATGCTCAAGAAAAATTTATTTTTAGGTCAAGCCGCCATTGAGTGCTTCTAAATTTGTCATAAAGTCAATTGAGTCATTGTCGTTTATTGAAGACCCATTTGGGCATGTTACATATTGTAAAGAAAATTTATTTGAGTCAAATTAGAGTCAAAAGACCCTCCAAGACCTCATCATGGAACAAAGATCAAGTCGGCCTAAAGAAAGCAATTTGTACCCCTCAAAAGCCTATATATAAGAAGGAACTCGACCTCATTTGGACACATACTCAAGCAAGTTCGATCTCCTCAAGATAGAAGTTGGAAAAAGGACGAAGAAGAACAAGATCAAAGTTTTGGGTCTCTCTCTCTGTCTTTTGTTAGGGTTTCTAGAGTTACTATGGAAGACGAAATTTTGAAGCTGCATCGAAGTTGTGAAGCTGCAAGTTCGAAGCGGTGACACTGCATCGAAGTTGTGAAGCTGCAAGTTCGAAGCTATGAAGTTGCTTCTAGGTCGAAGCTATGAAGTTGCAAGGTCGAAGCTGTGAATTTGCATGAAGGTTGAAGTTGTAAATCTACTAGGTCAAAGTTGCAAAAATTGTTGTTGGGGGTCAAAGTTGCTAAACAAGTTGTTGGAAGGTTAAAGTTTGTTGCTGCAAGCTATGCAAATCAAGAAAGAAGGTTGACTTGGTCTTGGAGGAGTCTTGGTCAAGAAACTAGGTCTTGGAATTCGTCAATTGAAGATCTATAAAAAGAGAATAATTCTTTTTGGTTTTCCTCTCAGTTGGAGAGGTTTTGGCTCTAGCTGATCGCCTATATCTAGTATCTTTTGTCTTATTATTCTTTATAGTTTGGTAGTTGTTTAATGAAGAGAATACTAATAATAATCAAGTGAAAGAAGAAAGTTAAAAAAGTTAAGTAAAAATCCATTTCAAGCAATTATCAAAGCAAGAGAAATCATCTACTCTAGCTGCATTTAGATTTCTCAACATGGTATCAAAGTTAAGGTGACAAGACAAGGAAAAGCAGCTTAAAGAAGGACACTCGAGGGTCGAAGCACTAGAAGATCATAAAGAGCATCAGTGGTCAAAAAGATAAAAGGATCAAAGTAATTTTGGGTCTGTTTTGGGCTATTCTTGTTGACACATGCAAGGAGATTAGGGCTCATTTGTTGCAGCAGAAGTCGAATTATTACAGTCACCTAAGGAGGTTGAAAACAAGTGGAAGACAAGCCATATTGTAAGCTGATTTGCAAAAGAAGAAGCCTTTATCCAAGCGAAGCGGAGAGAAGGGTAAAATCTTTGCCTTTCTCCCACATGTGCAGAAACTAGGGTTTCTGCAGTGATCGAAAATTGTAGTCAAATTGCAGGGGTCGAAAAAGACGCTGCAACTACTGGAAGGCAAATTTCACTGAAGTTGACTTTGAGAAAGGGAATCTCGTCAAGGAATAGGCATTCTCATCATCATCAAGGAACCGAGGTGATCTCCCTCTCTTTGAAGGATCACTTTTGAAGGAAGACATCTCCATCAAGAAGACATTTTCTATTATCAACATTGTCATCAAAATCAAGAAGGCATCAAGTTGAAGATATTGTCATCAAGAAGTATATTCACAAGTAAGTATCTTTATTTCCACATTTGAATCTATCAAAATGACTTCATTTTGCAAGGAAAGCAACAAATTGGTTGGGTCATCAAACTTTTTTTCATGGAAGAAGAGGACAGATTTGATCCTCGTAGAAAACAATGTCATTGATCATGTTAAGGGTTTAATCACTAAATCTCCAAAGGAAGAAGCCCAAGCTCAAACAAAGTACATGAAAGGGGAGGTAAGGGCTCAAAGGATCCTTATAGAATCCATCAAAGATCCCCTCATACTATATGTATCAAAGTTGGAGACATCACAAGAAATATACGAGAAGTTAGTAGAATTGTTCTCTGTAAGTATTGTTGGAGAAGTGATATCATTAAGACAAGAACTCTATAAGATGAAGATATCAAAGGAAGATGGAATAGCCTCACACTTTATGAAGGTATCAGAAATAAGAGACCAACTACAAGAGTTGGGAAAAATAATGTTCAATAAAGAAATGACCACCATAATGCTCAATGCACTATGAGAGGAATGAGGCAACTTTACATCAAGCATCTATGGAAAGAAGGAAGCTACCCCATTCAATGAACTTTGGTCATTATGTAAGATTGAAGAAACCAGGTTGAAGAAAAAAATTGATGTGGGATCAAATAAACAAGTTCAAGCATTTCCTGCCATGGCTAAGAGAAAAGGAAAGTTTGGTCCTCAAAAAAAGAAGAAGAATATGGCAAAGATCCAATGTTATTGTTGTCAAGAATATGGGCACTACAAGAGAGATTATCCAAAGTTCAAGAAGGACAACAAGAGGAAAGAAAGAAATGAGGTTCATATCACTGAAGAAGTGGAAGAACCTAATGAGAAGAAATCCAAAGGGATAGATCTTCACTATTATGGTTTCTCCAATACATAGCAAGGAGAAGTGGAAAGTGAAAAGACCTCCAACATGGCAGTCAAGATGAGAAGCATTATGACGAGATGCATCTTAGTAAAAGATGGCATCATATTAGAAGCATATGATTAAAGCAAGAGCTCGAGACATCCTTATAAAATCTTGAAAGATAGCTGAAGTAGAAGTCTACATGCTTGTAGCAGTGATCATAGAAGGAAGTAGCTCTTCATAACCTCATTGAAAGCATAAGTAGTACTTATGGTTAGAAGAAAGTCATCTAGTGTAGAGGTCATCGTACATCATTAGGAAGAATCATTTCCAGGATGAGGATAATCAAGATCCTCCTTTGGAATCTTCATTCGAAGGTCCACCTCTTGGAAGAAGCAAGTGCCTCGCTGATAATTCCACCTTGCATGGGATTCATTATTTGGAAGAATGATGGTATGATGACAAAGGAATGCAACATGTCAATATGGGTGAAGTACCCTCAATCAAGGAAAGGAAGCCTACGTGACCAAAAGAAGGATAGAGGTATGCATGCATGTATTTAATGGAGTCATGTTGTCATATGGTTGCATGGGTAAATGTTTTATCTCATGAGCATGATCAAAGAAAAGGGATCCCCTACTTTGGAAAGATGCATGAGGGCATGGTTCACATATTGACTAGATGAAATCAACATAATGTCCCCATATGGAATATGAGGCGGTTGACCAAGATGAATGAACTATGAACGAAAGTTCCTGGGGAGCAATTTGTGAAGAAACAAAGAAGAGATCGTGAAAGATGCAACTATGAGCACGTAGAAAAGGAAATCAACATCCGATGACTAGGAGAATTGACCATGTCATCTCCATGGAAAAGGTATGAAGACTAATGAAGTTTGGAAAGAAAGGGGACCCTTGACATTGTATATATTGAAGATGTGTCAATACGTATGCAGGATGTTGATGTTGCTACAAGAAAATGTCATGATGAAGGGCCATCACAAAAGGTAACTTTGATTTGATGTACATCTTTTATTTTTGAACAACATCTGGATGGGTTGATACAGGGCTACCAAAAGAGAGTTGTAAATATTACCTACAACTAGCACTCATGTGGTTGGATGAAAGATCCTAAAGGAAACATGACTTGGAAGAGGTAGTTGTATGAAGAAAAGCTAGATAGGGATTAGAAGACCACTTTCCGATGAACAAAAGGATGACATGATTGACATAGTTCATGAAGGAAAGTGATGGCTGGTCAATGTCCTACGAAGAAGTCACAAAAGATGAAAGCTCCATAATGATAAAGATGAAATTCATGACATCAAAAGTAGGAGCTCTTCAAGCAGTTAAAGGTACTATGATCTCCACCAAAGAACAAGTGAGTTGTTGAAAACAAGTCCCTAGTTAAAAGGGAGCTTGGACAAGTCCCCAGTTAAGAGGGAGCTTGGGTACATTCCTTTTATAGGAATGGGTTGGTCATCCCTAATTAAGAGGAAGTGGCAGATATGGTTCTCTACTTCATGTGTCATGCACCAGACCAGGACTAATAGCCATAAGTCTTACTGAAGGCCATGAAGAGAGATAGACACATCATTCCTGTCTTCACTTTCAAAGAAAGAATGGAGGATTGGGTAAACATCTAGCATCTGATACTCTTTGAGGATGAGGTAGGGCATCCAAGATAAGAGTACCAGTAGAGGACCGATATTCTTTATGGACTCGGAATCCAAGATAAGAATAGTCCTAGGAAGACATACCCTACGAACACCCGAGTGGGGTATGTGCCTTGAAAGAAAATGATGATGGTGTCTATCAGTCATTAGTCTCGCCAACATTGTGCTCTGATCTTGTGCAAAGATAGATCTATTAGTCAAGGCCTTGCTATGTAACAGCGTTGGTTGATATGATCTTAAACAGATAGGTTACTAATCTGACTCTTCTTATGATAATTCTTCAGATTGAGAACGTCCAAGTACATTGTATGGATTATGAATACCTCCCTAGTGAAGAGGAAGTGTTGAAATATGTAACTAGGTTTGGTTTTCATAATGACATGTAATCATGATTTAATGAAAAGAGAAAAATAAATTTATTATTGTCATTCTTCAGGCATGGGTTGCATGCTCAAGGGAAATTTATTTATAGGTCAAGCACCCATTGAGTGCTTTTCGGTTTGTGATAAAGTCAATTGAGTCATTTTCATGTATTGAAGGCCCATTTGGGCATGTTACATATTGTAAAGAAAATTTATTTGAGTCAAAGTAGAGTCAAAAGACCCTCCAAGTGTAGGAATTTACAGGGTAAGTTCCTCAGATAGAACACCAAAGGACACCGCTCACAAACAGATCACAGATCAGTACACCATTATTCTTGACGTGGTTAAAACCTTCAAAGAGAGAAATAGTCCACGGCCTGAGCCAACACGACCACTTCATGCAATTTATTAATGTAAAAGAAAGAAAATTTACATAAGCTTCTCTCATGAACAGTCACCTTACAAATGACCCTCCATGCTCTTTAAATAGAGATCACGGACCAATCGAGTTTTAAGCCACGAATCAAGTGTCAGTAATACAGAGGAGAGAATGAACTGTCGGATCACTTCATGTCTAGAACATATCATGATCGTCGAATTGTAAGTTGTACATACTAAAGAAACACACTTTACCTAACTATACACTAGACCAAGTTATACTTAACTATCAGAATATCCTAACATCCCCCCTTAAGAACAACTTGGGATAGGATTGAAGGATGTACAAATATGACACAATAGGAGAAGGAAGGAGGCATTAGAGCCTATCCCACCTTAGTGACAACTTCTTGAACTCCAACCATAAAATCGAAGTTTAGTAAACTTCGCCTCTGTGAGAGCCTTTGTAAAGATGTCTACAACTTGATCATCGGTTGAACAATATTTCACTTCAAGAACATGGTCATGAATGAGCTTTCTGATGAAGTGCATGTGTAGTTCAATGTGTTTGTTGTGTCGATGTTGGACTGGATCTTTGCATAGTTGAATGGCACTTTGATTATCACACCAAAGTGTAGTCGAATGTTGTTGCTAAAAGCCAAACTCTGACAGGATCTGACGAAGCCACAGGGCTTCCTTACTAGCTTCTATGGCGCCATGATACTCTACTTCTACTGAAGAAAGAGAAATGGCACTTCGTTTCTTGCAAGCCCATGTAATAGGTCTAGAAGCAAGATTGAATACATAACTTGCAATAGACTTTCGATCATCAAGGTCACCAGCCCAATCAGAATCAGTGAAACCAACTAATAGAGGAGATGCTTCTACACTGTAATGAATCCCAAACTGAACTGTACCTCGAACATAACGAAGTATTCTTTTCGCTTCTTTCCAATGACTTTCATGTGGGTTTTGCATAAACCGAGCAGAAAGGCCAATAGCAAAGGAAACATCAAGACGGGTATGGGTCAGATACAAATGTTTTCCTACAAGCTGACGATATAAGGTAGCATCAACTTCAGGGGAAGTACAAGTGACTAAAAGTTTGGCTCCACTTTGAAGGGGAGAAGGGGTTGGCTTACAATCCTCCATGTGAAAGTGGCGTAGAAGATCACAAGCATACTTGGACTAGGAAAGGGAAATACCTTCCTTGGATTGCAAGACTTGAAGACCAAGAAAATAATGCAATTGTCCTAAGTCTATCATTTCAAATTGTTTTTTAAGGTCGGACTTCACATAGTTTATAAGGTTGGGATCACTACCAGTACGGATAAGATCATCAACATAAAGAACAAGAATGATAAGAGGCTTACCCACTTTCTTGGTGTAGACAATGTTGTCAAAATGACACCTAGAAAAGCCAGTATCTAAAAGAAAGCTATCCATTTTGGCATACCAAGCCCGAGGGGCTTGCTTGAGACCATAAAGGGATTTCTTAAGCTGACATACAAGGCTGGAGTTTGTTTGTATAAAGCCAGGAGGTTGTTCCATATAGATTTCTTCATGTAAGAAGGCAGATTTAACATCCATCTGATGGACTTCCCATTTGAAAGAGGCAGCAAGGGAAAGAACAAGGCAGATAGAGTTCATTTTGGCAACAGGGGAGAAGGTTTCAGTATATTCAATGCCTTCAACCTGTGAATAACCCGTAGCAACAAGACGAGCATTATGTTTATCAATTTTTCCACCTAGTCCAAACCTGGTTCTGTAAACCCATTTGCATCTAACAAGTTTGCGTCCCTTTGGAAGAGGAACAAGATCCCATGTATCATTTGCCAATAATGAACGATATTGTTCATTCATAACTGCGTCCCAATCTGGATGGCCTGAAGCTTCTGCAAAGGTGTCAGGATCATAATTCGTTGAAGCTTGAGCCAGTGAAGAAGAGGCTTTATCGAACTGAGAACATGTATGCCATTGATCTGTAGGATCACCTGCAAGAGCACCTACTGCATCCCGAGTAGCACGGACCCATTTTGGAAGCTGAGGAGCTGAAGGAGGATCCCAAGAAGATGGGGGAGGAGTGTCATCCTCGTTGTCATCATCTGAAGAAGAAATATTTTCAGAAGTAGAAGGGATAGAGAGAGGTGGCACATCCACCGAACTAGGCTCGTACGCCGATATATTTTCAGCAAACTTTACATCTTTTCAAATGATAACATTTTTGGATTTAGGTGGAAGAAGTCTATATCCTTTGACAACTTCAGAATATCCAACAAAAATACATTTTTCACTCTTAGGTTGTAAGGCTTTATGTTTCTCATCGAGAATATGGGCCCATGCTTCACTTCCAAAAACACGAAAGTGACTTACATCTGTTTTAATTGAGTTCCATGCTTCTTCTAGAGTGATGTTCTTTGAATCTTAGCAGGGGTGCGATTTACTACGTAAGTTTCACAGTTAATTGCTTCTGCCCAAAAATTAAGACTAAACCCTTTAGATTGAAACATACAATTAGCCATTTCCTTTAAGGTGTGATTCTTCCTTTCAGCTACACCATTATGTTGTGGAGTATATGGAACAGTATGTTGCAATTGAATTCTATGCTCAGTGCAAAAGTGGATGAATTTGTTGTTAACATATTCTCTGCCATTATTAGATCTTAGCTTAAGAATTTGAGGTCCAGATTGTTTCTCAACAAAGGTCTTAAAGGCCAAGAACATGTTAAAGACTTCACTCTTGAGTTTTAAAAAGTATACCCAAATGTGTCTAGAGAAATCATTAATGAAGTTAAGAAATACTAATAGCCAGAGAATGAAACAACTGGAAGTCGACCACATAAGTCATTGTGCACAAGTTGTAAAGGGGTTGAGGCGTGCCAAGAGGCACATTTTTCAAAATTATCCCGATGATGTTTTCCAAGTACACATTCGGAACAAACACCATCTCTGTAGGATACCATAGGAAGACCTGTCACCATATTTTCCTTACATAGATTTTGAAGGGAGCGATAGTTTAAGTGACCAAATCGCTCATGCAAAAGTTTGTTCACTTCATCATTATGAGTAACAAATACCAAGGAAAGATTTGATGACCCAAGGTTGTTAAACTTATACAGCCTTGTAGAATCATCAGCAATGCTAGTGACCAAAATCTACCTAGGATCTCTTAGGTCCTTAATTACAACATCATGAGGTGAAAATTCAATAGTTTTACCTTCACCTGAATGACTTATCTGATATACAAATAGAAGGTTGCAGGATAAGGTAGGAACACATAATACATCATTAAATTGACCATTGTCTTGATGAATAGTTTCAGTCCCTACAACATTAAGAGATCTATCATCACCAACATATATATTTTTGGTGTTACAATCATTTAAAGAAGAAAACATGGCTTTGTTTTTGGCCATATGATAAGAACCTCTAGAATCAATGAACCACTCATGAGAATGAGAAGAAGAAGATACATTTAGTGCATAACCAGACCGAGATGCTTGACAACCACATGCAGAAAGCGTTATTCCTAAAGATGAAGTTGAAGTTGAAAAGTGCTCCAAATGGATGTTATGCTTCTTCATCGCTGCTTCCAAGGCTTCCATCTTTTTAAAGCATTTGGATTCTAAGTGGCCATCACGATTACAAAAGTTGCAATGTCTATCAGTCTTCTTCCCTTTGTTTTTATTTACCTTATCATTTTGTTGAATTGGTTTTTCATTTTGAGGCTGAAATTGCTTAGGACCCTTGTTTGGTTTAGGACCATTCCTTTTAGGATGTTGCTTCTTAGGATTCTTTGAATTTGGTTGTTGTTGGACTGTTAAGGCTTTATGAGAAGAGTTCCCAATATTAAGAAAACCAAGATATAAGAGTTTTTCTTGTTCTCTTATTAAAGAATCATAAAAGGCATCAAAAGAGGGGGACTTGTAGTCTTGTCCTTGAGAAATAAAGGCTTCTCTTGTAGAATGAAAAGTGGAAACAAACACAGAGTAGGTTGGTCCCAACTTAGTAAGAATGGAATAGATAAGGCTGCCATCTTCTTTCTTAAACTTAACACCTTCCAAGAGAAGTCTAAGGTTCTTGAACTTGGTCACAAAATCCTCAATGGAAAAAAAATTATTGGGGTCCAACGTAAGCAACTCATTTTCGAGTTGATGGGCTCTAATTTAATTTTTAATTCTAAAAACTTTATTGAGTTGTTTCATTGCTTCATCAGGGGTATCAAGTTCTGCGATATGGAATCTAAGGTCTGGAGAAATAGACATCCCTATCAACCCACATGCTTGATCTTGCCTATTTTCCCATTTGGCTTGCTTACCTTTATCATTAGGTTTAGCCTCTTGGCCTGAGGCTATTCTATAAAGACCTTTACTCTAAGTTTCCCAATCAATCAGTAATGATGATTATGATGATTCGAGTGTGTTAGCACCTAGTCATGACAAAGACCTGGATATTGATCTAATTTCTCAGGATTTATTCATGAATGATGACAAGGAGTAAGCTTATTTTGGGAAGCATGATGACAGTTCCCATGAGTCCCATCATTTGGCAAGGAAATTGAAGATAGTTGAAGACATGATTGTTGCAACCATGAGGCATTTTGATGATACATAGGCATTGGTGGCAGATTGTTGTTGCAGAAAGGTAGTGGCACATGATCTTTTGTGAGTAGATCCTTCCATTGTAGACTTAAGTCGTTGGTAGAGATGAAATCCAACTACCTACACCTCCTTTCAGATAGAGATCACCTACTCGTGTTTGTTGAGATATATCATGATGCACTAGAGGGAAAGAGGAGGAAGTTGATAGGCTTACACATGAGCTTGAGACTACACAGGAGACCTTAAAGAGCAGCCAATTGGCCATTCAAAAATCAGAGTTCTAGGTTGAGAAGCTTCGTATGGAGTTAAGATGTGTGCGCTCTTCATCTTACATAGAAGACAGCCAGTTAACTATGGCAACCCAGGTTGAGAAGCTCTGTATGGAGTTCAGTTATGTGCGCTCTTCATCTTCCATAGCACACAGTGAGTTAACTATGGCAACCATCACACAAGAGGATGTTAGTGGTACTCGTGGTTTAATAGAGATGGTTGAGCACGAGGAGCGCTCGGATGAACAGGCACTTGCAGAGAGGTATGTCCCAGAGGTGCCTAATTATGCACCAATGGGATGTGGAGACAGGTATATTCCAGACAAGGATACATCCATCTAGGATCCAAGTTCAGTTAACACGACTAGAGTAGATAATGGAAGGCGAGGTTGGCATTGGGATCTAGGTGGGGCTTTCCATCATATACCAAAGGTGCAGGATGACTACGATATTGGTGGGATGGTTGAACCAATGACCAAGCGCACACATTCTTTAAGGGAGTTCTAGTTAGCACTGACAACCAGTAAGTTTATGAACAGACTTTGGGACATGTCCTAGCACATTGTCAATGTGTGGTTTTGTAGGCATGAGTTATTCAGATGAGAGGGCATTGATATGCCACCAGGCAGGGCATTATATGGAGACGATGTTGTTCCATTGATGTATTGGGCACAAGAGCCACTGAGGATAGGCACAAGAGTGACATCCCCATTAGCATGTGAGGAGTTAGAGACGATGTTGTTCCATTGATGTATTAGGCACAAGAGCCACTGAGGATCGGCACAAGAGTGACATCCCCATTAGCATGTGAGCAGTTATGACGCTCAGATCTACTCACACCATAGTGGATTCACTAGAAGAGTAGCAGTTACATTAGCATATGCAGGATACCAGAAGATACAGGGTGGTACTTGCTAGAAAATCAGAAAGGTAGAAAGATTTTCTTATACTTGATAATTATTTGTGATGTTCTTGATTTGTTATTATGATTCTTTATATATTCTTTCTTTTAGTTCATCAATCAATTACCAAAGCAATAGCACATAAAACAATGGACACCAGACGTAGGTACTATACCAAGGAAAAACCCCCCTCGAGGGGAAAACCCATTCAAAATTCTCTTCCTTTCAATAGTATTCTTTGAGACTCTTCACCCTAGACAAAGTCCAGACCTTCCCTCAACACCAAATCAACCTCCCAGAGCTTTGACCTCTCTTCCAACAACTTTGACTATGTAGCAGCGTTCGGCATCAACAAAACTTGGAAGACTTCAATCTCCCAATCTAGGACACGAAACAGAGAGAGTGAGGCACCAAAAATTTTGTTTTTCTTCTTTTCCTTAGACTCCAAACTTGCACTTCTTTTGGCTTCTCAACTTCATACTTCGAACTTCCTCTGACTTCAATAGATATCGAACCTCTTGTGAGAGAGTGTGTTCCAAATGTATTTGACTTGCTTGTATTTATAGGCTCCATGTGAGGTCAAATTAGTGTCCTTAGGCCGACAATTGAATGGGACAAACTGCATCAAGAGAGAGACTTCCCAGTTGTGGCATATGATCAGGCCGCAAGTTGGTAGATGCAGGCTTGGGGATGGCCCAAACTACTACAGAGATAGCATAGGTTCCACCCGTGAGCTCACACTCAGGGAGATGCAAGACACACTTTGGGCAGGACACTCTGAGGCGATCTATGAGCATAAGATACAGCAGATGGTAAACCTCTCTTACAGGAGGGTGTCTAGACACCAGGAAGTGTTGGGGTGCGTCAGCAAATTTACTTGTGTGATCTGGCAGGAGAAGGGCGACTTAGCAGGAACCAGTTTGACTATCTATACATGGTGTATCTCTATTGAGTGCATGCAAGGATCAGAGGGTAGGCACGGATGGGTTCCAAGCAATGTGGAAAAAGTCGAAGTCGGGATTAAATCGGCAAGGGTCCAAAAGTTGAAAAAGTCGTTAAAGTCGGGAGTTTTTCGAAAAAGTCGGCAAAAAGTCGGCAAAATTAAACGGCCAGCCAAAAAAATAAAAAAATCGGGATTTAATCCGCCAGCCAAAAAAATAAAAAAATCGGGATTTAATCGGGATTTATTCCCGACTTTTTCCACACTGGTTCCAAGAACTATCAATACTATGCAATGGTAGTCAGTAAAATTGGGAATTTGTGAACTTTCGATTGGGTTGTGAAATCCAGAGTTTTTGTTGGTTGATAGATCACTCCACCTCTCGATGACAAGGGCGGCTAAGGCTTTCTTAAAAGAGTTTCCAATATTAAGAAAACCAAGATATAAGAGTTCTTCTTGTTATCTTATTAAATAATCACAAAAGGCATCAAAAGAGGGGGACTTGTAGTCTTGTCCTTGAGAAATAAAGTCTTCTCTTGTAGAATGAAAAGTAGAAACAAACACAGAGTAGGTTGGTCCCAACTTAGTAAGAATGGAATAGATAAGGCTACCATCTTCTTTCTTAACCTTAACACCTTCCAAGAGAAGTCTAAGGTTCTTGAACTTGGTCACAAAATCCTCAATGGAAGAAAAATTATTGGGGTTCAACGTAAGCAACTCATTTTCGAGTTGATGGGCTCTAATTTAATTTTTAATTCTAAAAAATTTATTGAGTTGTTTCATTGCTTCATCAGGGGTATCAAGTTCTACGATATGGAATCTAAGGTCTGGAGAAATAGACATCCCTATCAACCCACGTGCTTGATCTTGCCTATTTTCCCATTTGGCTTGCTTACCTTTATCTTTAGGTTTAGCCTCTTGGCCTGAGGCTATTCTACAAAGACCTTTATTTCTAAGTTTCCCAATCAATTAGTAATGATGATTATGATGATTCGAGTGTGTTATAGCACCTAGTCATGATAAAGACCTAGATGTTGATCTAATTTCTCAGGATTTATGCATGAATGATGACAAGGAGTAAGCTGATTTTGGGAAGCATGATGACAGTTCCCATGAGTCCCATCATTTGGCAAGGAAATTGAAGATAGTTGAAGACATGATTGTTGCAACCATGAGGCATTTTGATGGTACATAGGCAGTGGTGGCAGACTGTTGTTGGAGAAAGGCATTGGCACATGATATTTTGAGAGTAGATCCTTTCATTGCAGACTTAAGTAGTTGTTAGAGATGAAATCCAACTACCTACACCTCCTTTCAGATAGAGATCACCTACTCGTGTTTGTTGAGATATATCACAATGCACTGGTAGGGAAAGAGGAGGAAGTTGATAGGCTTACACATGAGCTTGAGACTACCTAGGAGACCTTGAAGAGCAACCAGTTGGCCATTCAAGAATCAGAGTTCCAAGTTGAGAAGCTTCGTATGGAGTTAAGCTATGTGTGCTCTTCATCTTCCATAGCAAGCAGTCAGTTAACAATGGCAACCATCACACAAGAGGATGTTAGTGGCACTCATGGTTTGATAGAGATGGTTGAGCACGAGGAGCGCCCAAATGAACAGGCACTTGCAAAGAGGTATGTCCCAGAGGTTCCTAATTATGCACCCATGGGATGTGGAGAGATATATTTTAGACAAAGATACATCCATCTGGGATCTAGGTTCAGTTGACATGACTAGAGTGGATACTAGAAGGCCAGGTTGGCATTGGGATCTAGGTGGGGCTTTCCATCATATACCAGAGGTGCAAGATGACTACGATATTGGTGGAATGGTTGACCCAATGACCAAGCGCACACATTCTTTATGGGAGTTCTAGTTAGCACTAACGTCCAGTAAGTTTATGAACAGACTTTGGGAGATGTCCTAGCACATCGTCCATGTGTGGTTTTGTAGGCATGAGTTATTCGGATGGGAGGGCATTGATATGCCACCAAGCAGGGCATTATATGGAGATAATGTTGTTCCATTGACATATTGGGCATAAGAGCCACTGAGGATCGGCACAAGAGTGACATCACCATTAACATGTGAGGAGTTATGACGCTCAGATCTACTCACACCATAGTGGGTTCACTAGCAGAGTAGCAATTATATTGGCATATGCGGGATACCAAAAGATACAGGGTGGTACGTGTTAGAAAATTAGAATAGAAAGATTTTCTTATACTTGATAATTACTTGTGATGTTCTTGATTTGTTATTACGATTCTTTATATATTCCTTCTTTTAGTTCATCAATCAATTACCAAAGCAATAGCACATAAAACAATGGACACCAGACGTAGGCACTATGCCAGGAAAAAACCCCCCTCGAGGGGAAAACCCAGTCAAAATTCTCTTCCTTTCAATAGTATTCTTTGAGACTCTTCACCCTAGACAAAGTCCAGACCTTCCCTCAACACCAAATCAACCTCCTAGAGCTTCGACCTCTCTTCCAACAGCTTCAACTATGTAGCAGCTTCTGGCATCAAGCAGCTTTTGGCATCAATGAAACTTGGAAGACTTCAATCTCCCAATCTAGGACATGAAAGAAAGAGAGCGAGGCACCAAAAATTTTGTTTTTCTTCTTTTCCATAAACTCCACCAAACTCGCACTTCTTTTGGCTTCCTAACTTCGTACTTTGCACTTCCTCTGATTTCAAGAGATATTGAACCTCTTGTGAGAGAGTGTGTTCCAAATGAATTTGACTTGCTTGTATTTATAGGCTCCATGTGAGGTCAAATTAGTGTCCTTACGCCGACAGTTGGATGGGACAAACTACATCAGGAGAGAGACTTCCCTGTTGTGGCATATGATCAGGCCGCAAGTTGGTAGATGCAAGCTTGGGGATGGCCCAAACTACTACAGAGATAGCATAGGTTCCACCCCAGAGCTCACACTTAAGGAGATGCAAGACATACTTTGGGCAAGACACTCTGAGGCGATCTATGAGCATAAGATACAGCAGATGGTAAACCTCTCTTACAGGAGGGTGTCTAGACACCAGTCAGTATTGGGGTGCATCAGCATATTTACTTTTGTGATCTGCCAGGAGAAGAGCGACTTAGCAGGAACCAGGTAGATATCAATACATGGTGTATCTCTGTTGAGTGCATGCAAGGATCAGAGGGGAGACATAGATGGGTTCCAACAACTTATCAGTACTATGCAGTGGTAGTCAATAAAATTGGGAAGTTGTGAACTTTCGATTGTGTTGAGGCCTTCATCATGTGGGGATGGGGATTTTCCTTGTTGTTGTTCAAGATTGAGTCTAGTTGTAGACCGGTAGACTCTAACCTCGTTGAGATGCCTTGGCAAGAGGTGCTTCATGGTTGTGGGTCTGAACTTTATAGATATTTTCACGTGAGGCTCCAAATGAGGAGGATTCAGTATGAGCACAATGGGCAGTTAGACAGGTCCAAAGTCCTAGGAGGGGATCCTGTAGGACAACTACTAGGTCAAGGGGCAACAATGGAGCAATAGCCCACTACCACCTTAATTAAGGCTCCCTGCTTTTTACAAACCTTCACCGATGGGAGGAGACCCAGTATTGGGAGAATCACAAGGAAGGGTGGATCTATTAATGGATAGATAGTGATTCCCAAGGCCTATTCACAAGAGAGGCTCAATTAGATAGCTTGCTTGCTTCAAAAGCAAGGTGATGGGCTCTCTAGGAAGGGTTAAGAGGATTCTTAATGCTAGGTTTGGAGGATGTGCCTTAACAAAGGGCTTCTTAGACCTAAGGATTCTTATGGAGAAATGGATTCTATCTAATCCTTGTGGAATTTGAGCTATAAATTTACGAGATCACAGAGAGCCAAGTGGACCCAAAACTAGGTCAAGGATATGGAGTTGGTCAACCAACGAGGAATTTGACCTAATTAGGAAATAGAATAGGATCAAAGGACTAATTTTCTTTTGAAATTTGAATGCAATGATCCAAATGAGGACACTAACCCAAATCAACCTACGGAAGGAAATGATCCTCGAGCTAGGGCTTGTGTTATCTCGGGATTCCACTGTCGGATTGTGCCCAAATTTGGACAGTCCCTTGACAAGACCCTTGCACAGTTGTTGACCAATTTTCAAGGTGTTTGGATGGCTACGATATATCTCTTTATGCCCTAGGTGACTCTCCAAGGTTAGGCCTAGAATTTGGAAAAGTGAAAAAAAAAAGGTAAATTTGACCACCAAAGGGATACGAGGATCAATGACTTAAAGCCTGAGCTTAATGGAGTCAAGATACACATAGATCAATAATTTTCGTGAGCTAAGGAGATCTAATTGATCTTTGCTAGCCTCTCCAAGGGCAGCAACTAGGCCAATAGGGATTTATACTTCAAATTTGCCAAAAAGATGAGGTTTTGAGGTCTTTCAACTTAAGAGGTGCCTCTAGGAACATTCACCCAATCCCTCAAAGAGAAATGCATGCATTAAATCACTTATTCAAGGTCCCCGAAGAATTTCGCATTACATTAGCCCATACAAGAATAATGATAACAATATACATGCATTTGACAAGTAAGATAACAAGAATAGCATCAAAAAGTTGACTTACATGAGAGAGAGAGTATATCCATTCATCCACTTTGCATTAGAAAGAATCTCCAACTACAATAACAAAAATCCAAACATCATAGTGCATCAAGAAACTCCAAAAAAATTATCCCAGCAAAAAGTGCGAAAATTTCTCAAGAGATACCAATCCAATCCAAGTGATGATGAGAGGTTAGAATGAGCCTCTCACAAATTAATACAACTCTAAACGGGATTTGATTTTCCTAATTGGCTTAATTTAGCCCCAAATAATAAAATAATACATAATAATGACATGACTTGATGACAAGCCCACCAAGATAGCTCAATAATACAGAGAATAGTCTCTCAAGGGTGCAAAATAATGAATATGATAAGTTGTTGGGCCATTGAAAAGCCCTCATGGAGTCAAAATGTGCCAAACGACTCCAAACATAGTGGACAAGGGGTTGACCCCTTGTTTACTTAGCAAGTCACATGTGGTGCTCCAAAGTGGGTGTGTGGGCACAATGAAATCCTCATGGGTCACCAAGTGGATCGATAATGCCTGTAAACCATCTGTAAGGGCTAAGATGATGACATAAGCCCTCCCTTTATCTCCTGTAGTGAGACACATCCTCATCTGGACCCTGGAACATCTGCCAAGTGTGTGGTACATGTGTGGAGCCAACTAAGCATGGCAATCCAGGTGCATCATCCTCATCTAAAAGGTGGAACACGAGCAATCCCTGAATGGTGTTGGGGATCCATGAAGTACTCTCTACCATGGTGGATGCCCGTGGCTCTCAACGCTCACCCTACAAGTCCCAATGTGGCCCTCTAGAGGGTTTGGACCCGCTATAGGAAAACCAAACCCTAAAATGGAGACCCAACTGCAATCCTGCATAAGATCCAATGCGTCCACTTGCCCTCCAATACAACAAATCATTAGAGTAATCAAGTAAAAGAGCTTACAAATCATGGAATCAAGTGGGAAATTCATGGTGGCATGCTCTTCCATGGCGGGTTTTGGCATGTCTAGGTGTCTCCAAGCTCAATAACGGAGTTAACCACGGACCCTATTAGGTGGTTTCAGCCTTTAAAGGGGTTGACATGTCCATGGTACATCCATCAATGGGACGAAGTGGGGATCAAGGGAAGGAACCAAGCCACATGTCATCGTACAAGGGTAGCTATGACAAGGGAAACCCACACTTGGGTATATGAGTGTAGGAGGCAGCAAATTGTAGTACACAAGTTACCTCGGCCTTTGTTTTTCCACTCTTCTTCACATGACTTTTGCCTTTAATTGATTTTTCTTCATAACTACTCGGGGATCCAGGGGATGAGAGCATGATGTGTAGAATATGTTGTAGATACCCCCTTTTCAGGTGAGGCAACTCATTTCCCACCAGGAGTTGGGACAACCATGGGTTCTTTAATGTAGGGGGCTCATCTAGGGCCCATAGGAACTAGGGTGATGGCCATGAATGAAGGGTAGCGCTCATGTTTGGCTTTTGCCCACATGCTAAATTTGCATTTCCCAACCTTCTTTTGCATTTTGTGGTACATATCCTGTTGTAAGTGGCCAAATTATGCTTTTTCGTTTCCTTTTAGTTGCATCTACCTCCAAGCATCTTTCCAAGCCAAACGCAAAGTGTCAGTAAGGGGAGGGGGGAGCTAACCCTATGTGGACCCAATGGACACATGTGGACCCGAATGGAAAAATTGATGAATGGGGTTAAAAAGAGCGGAGGGGAATGACGTATATGGTGTCGGGAAACTGTACCATGTAACCAAAATCCTGATTTCCCATGTAGTGTCATCCCTAAAGCTACTGGCTAGAAAAAGAGATCTCACGGGACTAGGATACAAGGCTAACTACCGAATCGAACAGAGGAGACAAGAGTACAAACCTATCCCACTCTTTCCCGAATCCCCTCACCAATCCATGACCAAAAGTGCCCATGATAAGTAAACAAAATTACTCAACCAATGGAAAGTCATACATTTGGGGTTGGGAGGCCCATAGTTGCGGGGGAGCGCCCCCCCCCCCCCCACCCCCCCCCTCGAACCCGCTCCCGAAGCGCGCTCCGAGCGGGAGCGGCTCCGTAGCGCCTCGGGAGCGCGATCCCTCCCAAAAAAATTTCGCTCCCTGCCGTTTTCGGGAGCGACTTAGGGAGCAGTCGCTCCGTCGCTCCCAGAACGCTTTTTTAAGCCCAGGAGCGATCGGGGAGCGATCGCTCCCGATCGCTCCCGGGCATTAAAAAAGCGCTCCGGGAGCGATTTTAAACGCGCCGGGAGCGGGTCGACGGAAAAAAAATCCGCGGACCCGAAAAAAATTAAATTAAAAAAAAAAAAAATTGTTTTAAAAGCCCAAAGGGCATAAAAAAAATTCATTTTCAAAGATTGAATTGGTTGAGGAGCAAGAGCAAGAGCAAAGGAGAAAGGAGCAAGTGTTGAAGAGCGAGGAGCAAGGAGCGAGGAGCAAGCCTGCAGAGGTAAGTAACTTAATAATTTAGCTAATCTAGCTAGTTTAATTTAGTTAGGTAGTAATTTAGGGAATTTAATTTAG
>APFE030975744.1:206324-228519 GCA_000404065.3 Pinus taeda
TTATGTGCACTACAACTTGAGGTTGTTGACTCATTACTGTGATCGGGCTAATGAGGATCCCACATATAGAATTTGGGACAATCACCCAGAGGATGACAATTTGGAGGATGGCATTGTACATATTGAAGAACTGGAAGAGGAACTTGTAAGGAATGAAGATGATGTTTCCATGCCACCTCCACCTCCACCTCCACCATCCAGTAGCAGCGCTCGAGGTCCGAGTCTTATTCCTTTGCTGCCGCCACCTTCATCTACACCCTCACGTGGAGGTTCTAGTTCTGGTCGTCGGTCTGTGCGGAAGACTCCGAGAAGACAACCACGACCTCCTTATACTCCTGGAGACTCTCGTGGCAAGGGCCACATGTAGATTTATCATTTACAGTTTACTTGTCTTTTTTAGTTTCTATTGGACTTTAGTTTTCATAACTGTTGAGTTTTGAGTCCTTGACTCTTGACTCTTGACTCTTTCATATCATAATGATATTTTTTGTAAACAATATATCACTGTGACAATGAAAATTTGAAGTTTGAAGTTGGGCCTTGGCAATTATAACTCATTGGTAATGATTATGAATTATGAATATGATGCTTCGTGAAAGACTAAAGTTGTTTCATTTCATTTCATTATTCATGTTTCATTTTATAAATTTATAACATTTCATATCATGTTAACAGTTAAAAGTTAGGACTTAGAAATATCTAAGATATTACTTCTTGTAATGATTAAACTTAGCTTACAAGTACAACTTTGGTGATCAATGATGATAAATGCTACTGAATTTCAATTTCAAAAACTTGAAGTTGAAACTTTAAGATTGAATGTGATGAATCATGATTCATGAGACTCAATATGTTGCAGTTGTAATATGTAAATTACTATCTTGTGGACATGGTTGATGACGATTATAATTTCTAGATGATTGATGTGATATGGTTCAATGATCAATCTATGTTTTTTAATGTTTTTTATGTCTAATTCATCATTCTACATGTTTTGTTGACATATATGTATCAAAAATTAAAAAATATAAAAAATATATATATTTTTAAAAAATCGCTCCCGGATTCGCTCCCAAACCGGGAACTTCTGAAAATGCTTGCTCCCGCTCCCGCTCCCAAGTAACATAGGGGAGGCCCACCTTCAAACATGTGATCATAACAGATGGGCGAGGGATCACAAGGTTGGCTCGGGTGGCGGGGAAAATGGCACATTGAGCTATCTGGTGGCTGCAAGGGGTTGCCAGCTGTCGATTGAGGACCATCTTGGAGAAGAAAATTGTCCTAGGGATATCACCCACAAAGTGGTGGGTAACATGTGGCTCCAACAGGGACATGATCTATCTGGAGAGTGCACAAATGTACTCGAACAGGGAGGTCGTGAGAACTCTAGCAATCTCTGAGGTCCACAGACCTTTCACCTGCACATATCACAGATCAAACACATGGGGCAACATGCTTTCACGGCGTCTCATGATCGCACATGCTTATATTATCTGAAAATTTCTGAATCTAACACATCAGAAATCCCTACTGCAATTTTTGGTTTACTATCTCCTACTTGTTCTTTATATTAACAAGTTATTTAATTGCATAAAAATCGAAGTAAACACAAATGCAGCCTTCACAGATATACAGATCATGCACTGAAGTAAACAGAAACAATAACACAAGGGACACTGTTATTTTTGGACAATCGTCCCCAGAAAAACACAATGCGGGAAAACTGGTGCAGCAGATATGAGGATTTTATTATTAAGCAGGTTTTGTGAATACAACTAGGGTGCCAGAATAGCTCACCCAATAGAGAATGTCCTCAGCAGTAGTACCTCTATCCAGAGGCAGATATTCTGGCAAATCAACAACTAGATGATCAACCCCACAGTGACTCTGACTATTCCTTGTGTTGGACAGCGAAAGTTGCTCCAAGCACTGCTCTGGAACTGCGTCACCCTCTCCCGGTTGTTCTGCTCCCATTCTGCCCCACAGAATCTCCCCAGCGCTGCTTCTGAAGCCCAGTGTCAGCCTCTACGGCCCTCTGCACTGCCTGCATCAGCCTCTACGGCCTCTTGTGTGCTCTACATCAGCTCCTGCTACCTTTGCGTCAACCCTTCCAAGGCTTGCGTTGTCTCTCCTGCACTGCACTACCTCTCTGTTATGTATTCTTAAGCCTCGAATGAAGATCCCTTGTTGAACTGCCCCTCCCTGCAACTGATCACTAACTCAATTTCCTCACCAAACCTCGCCCCAGAAAATCGAATTCTTAATCTCTCTTGGTGTATCTCCAATTGACCCTCAAGCCTCCTCTTATACTTTTCCTATTGACGATTCAACAATCGAGATTAAGTCCCTAATCAACAACTAAGATTAGAATTAGCTTGATCCTCGTCACTTAGAACTTTCTCACCCATTTTATATTAATACACATTAATATTTTTATTTTCCTAAGTCTAGACTTAGGGACCCATTAAAAATATTAATTATTTTAATATCTCTTCATCCGAGTGGAATTTCTCCAAATGATTTATGGGTCTTGGAGATCTTATGTGCCTCAGCATCTCCACCAAATTTCATGGCTAGAGCACATCCGATGCTACCAAAAATCAACCTCCCTCTTAGCGAGGAATGTGCTCTAGTAATGCTTCACCATAAAAGCATCACACTAATCCTCCGCATCGGTCCTTTGTGTTGATGCTTGGTCTGCTACCCTATATCCACTGCATTGTTGCTTCTTGTACTGCTGCCCATGACACTGCCACTTCCATTGCTAGATTTGTATTGCAACTCCCTATCAACATGTTGCATCATGCTGCCCATAGCACTACCATTGCTAATTGTCGCACTGCAACTCAGTTACCGAGAACTAAGTAACTGACTTCTCCCAAACATTGACATCTCGGCCAATCTAAAAGCCTCGTGATGTTGAAGCTACCTCATCTGTTATCTGGTGCTACCGCGGCAACCACTGTGCTATTGCAAACACCTATGTGCCTCTCGCACTGTTGCAACCTTCATTGCGCTGCTACAGACTTCTGAACTCTTAACACTGCCTTGTCCCGACACTTATTATCATGCTACTATCTTTAAGGGCTCCCGTAACCATATGTAATCCAAGACTTTGGGCGCCTCAAGGATCCTACCCCTGCATGTAGTCCTCTTGACTACAACTCTATGTCTCCCCACCTCTTCAGTAAAGGCATATGAGCACTCATGACACAATCGTTATCAGTCTCGACATCCTTCTTCACCTTTGCCGGAGCAGCCTTTGAGTCGAAAGCTTCTCCCTTCCTTTCTTCCTAGGGCACTGAGAGGCATAATGTCCCAGCTCCCCACAGTTGAAGCACTTGATCTTGGAGATATCTATCTTCTTCCTCTTCTAAACCCCTTGTTGTCCCGCAAATGCTAGAGCTGCATCCTTCTCCTCCTCTTTCTTGATTCAAACTCCCTTACCACTACTCCCCGCCTTGGTCAATCCCCTGATCTCTTCTTGTCGAAGAGCTACCCACATCTCCTCCCAACTAGGGAGAGTCGCTCTGCCCAAAATGCTTTGGATAAACGTCTCCCAGTCCTCGGAGACTGCATTCAGAGTAGTCCTGACCATGAACTCTGGATCCGGTGTAGACCCCACGGACGTAAGCTAGTCACGAATTCCTTGCAATCTAAGAAGGAAGAGATCTATCTCCTCTTCTTTATGCATTTGATATGACCTCAGCTGATTTTCCAATAACATCTTCCACTGCATAGAAGAGCCCTAGTATAAGGTGGTCAGCGTCTGCCACCTCTCCCTTGCTGTGTTCTTCTCAGCAATATGTGGTATGACATGATCCTTGACCCCGCCCCGTCTAGGATCATGCATTTCACTTTCTCCTCAACCTCCTCATACTTCTCATTTGCATTAGGGTCAACTGGGACAAGCTACGATTTTCAAGGCATAGTCCTTGATGTGATGTTTATCCAGGATTGCGAGGATCCTGGCCTTCCAGATGACAAAATTAGAAGCCCCGTCCAATCTGTCCTAATCCCTCAATCTATTTATTTCCATCTCTGCTCCTCTTTTCTAGACTCCCTCTCAATCCTAATTTTCCTCTCGAAAATCCTCCGACAAACTATCGAATTACTCCTCTCCAATCCTCCTTTGTCGCTGCAACCGGGATCTAGATTTCTTGGCTAGAAATCTTTCTAGGTAGTGCTTCCCTCTACCTTGGTTCAGTCTCCTTAAACACTGTTCTGCACTCACAAAAACAGCGTCCCACCAGCTCCACAAATCAAAATCTGCTCAGTTCCTTTAGCCCCAGCAACTGAAGAATCTGAGCCCTTCTGGCTCTGCGCAATCAGAGTGAGTCAGATCAGCTCCTCCTAGCCACTGCATCAATCCTCCCTGACTAAGAAAGATGACACAGCACTGCGTAAGCTTGATCTGCCTCCCTCTGCCTCTGCGCTGGCCTAAACAGCTAACTTAGCGACTGCGTGGGCTCCTCCCAGCTACTGCATCTTCCTTTCTCAGCTCAGAATGTTGACGCTGGCATTGCGTGAGCCTCTGCGTCACACTCTCTGCACTACGTCACTCCTCTCACCTCTTCAGCTCTAGAACAACGCTGTCTCTCGAGACAAATGCTTTTCTACTGCAAATTCCTAGATTTTCTCGGTTGGTGTCTTCAGTCCCTTTGATTTGCAATCCCTCGGATACCATGTGAAAATTTCTGAATCTAACACATTAGAAACCCCTACTACAATTTCTGGTTTACTATCTCCTACTTGTTCTTTGCATTAACAAGTTATTTAATTGCATAAACATCGAAGTAAACACAAATGCAGCCTTCACATATATACAGATCATGCACTAAAGTAAACAGAAACAATAACACAAGGGGCACCATTATTTTTGGACAATCTTCCTCGAAAAAACCCAATGCGAGAAAATCGGTGTA
Source organism: Pinus taeda (assembly GCA_000404065.3). NCBI lineage: Eukaryota > Viridiplantae > Streptophyta > Pinopsida > Pinales > Pinaceae > Pinus > Pinus taeda. The sequence goes on from APFE030975744.1 coordinate 211,250, forward strand.
GCAGATATGAGGGTTCTATTATTAAGCAGATTTCGTGAATACAACTAGAGTGCCAGAATGGCTCACCCAACAGAGAATTTCCTCGGTAGTAGTACCTCTATCCGGAGACAGATATTCAGGAAAATCAGCGATCGGATGATCAACCCCACAGTGACTCTAACTATTTCTTGTGTTGGACAGCAAAAGTTGCTCCAAGCACTGCTCTGGAACTGCGTCACTCTTCAAGAACTTCATCACCCTCTCTCGGTTGATTTGCTCTCAGTCTGCCACAGAAAATCTCCTCAGCACTGCCTCTAAAACTCAGTGTCAGCCTCTACGGCCCTTTTCACTGCCTGCATCAGCCTCTACGGCCTCCTGCGTGCTTTGCACCAGGTCCTGCTACCTCTGCATCACCCCTTCTAGGGCCTGCGTTGTCTCTCCTACACTGCACTGCCTCTTTGTTATGTATTCTTCAGCCTCAAATGAAAATCCCTTGTTGAACTGCCCCTCACTGCACCTAATCACTAACTCGATTTCCTCAGCAAACCTCGCCCTAGAAAATCGAATTCTTGATCTCTCTTGATGTATCTCCAACTGATCCTCAAGACTCCTCTTATACTTTTTCTGTTGACGATTCAACGATCGAAATTAAGTCCCTAATCAACGGCTAAGATTAGAACTGGCTTGATCCTCGTCACTTAGAACTTTCTCACCCATTTTATATTAATACACATTAATATTTTTATTTTCCTAAGCTTAGACTTAGGGACCCATTAAAAGTATTAATTATTTTAATATCTCTTCATCCGAGTGGAATTTCTCCAAACGATTGTTGGGCCTTGGAGATCTCATGTGCCTTAGCCTCTCCACCAAATTTCATGCTAGGGCATATCCAATGCTACCAAAAATCAACATATTAGGCCACTAAAAATCAACTAGTAAATAAAATTTAAATAGTTTAGACCACTAGAAAGCGTTTTGGGAAATTCCACCCAAAGACAATTTTATTAAAATAATTAATATTTTTTAATGGGCCCCGAAGTCTAAACTTAGGAAATTAAAAATATTAATGGGTATTAATCTAATTGTGGGTGTAACTTCTAGAAAGACAAGGATCAAGCTAAAATGATCTTAGCCATTAATCAGCTTTTAATCTGGGCCGTTGAATTTCAATGAGAAGATTATTTAAGGGAGCTTGAGCGTCATTTGAAAAACACACCGACAGCTCAAGAGATTGAATTTCTGAAGTGAGAAGTTCTCAGGAGAAAGTTCTGATCGAAGAGATTTCTTGCAATTGAGGGGTAGGGATAGCATCCGGAGAGAGATATTCTTAGTCGGAGAATCATCAGCGAAGAGAGGCAGAGAGTGATCCAGCAGTTCTCACGCAGACGCTGATACAAGGCCATGCAGAGGGTGAGAGAAAATTCAAAATTTTGATGGGTAGAGTTAGTTTTAGAAGCTGGGAGCTGGGGTGTGAGACCGGGAGGCTGAGAGCAGGGACTCCAGGGAGCAAATTGATCAGCAAACTAGACGATGCAGTGCCTAGAGAGGTTGACGCAAGGGCTGCATGAGGACTATGCAGAGGCAACGTAGGGCTTGCCAGAGGCATTTCATCCAGTGTCCGAATCAGCCGGGATTTTTTCAGTGATTGTGGGAGGTAACCTCACAAATCTTTCTGCCAGTTTTTCTCTTTGTAACTAAATAACTAGAGAGGTATTCAGAGATGTATTCAGAATTTTCTACTACTTAATAATAATAAACCTTAAGATCTGTTGCACCAGTTTTCCCACATTGGTTTTTCCGAGGACATTTGTCCAAAAATAACAGTGTCAATTGTGTTGTATTGTTTCCGCATAATATTTAATTATGTGAAGGTTGCAGTGTATGTATTACGATATTTGTCATAGGAAAACTGCAAGTAATTTGTTTAAAGGAATTTAACAAATAGAAGTAATATCATCAGTTGCTACAGTAGGGATTCCGGTTGAGGAATTTTCACATGGTACCAAAGGTGCAAGTGAAGCATGTCAGACATCAGCAGTAGTTGGTGAACAGCGTGTCAAACATCAACAGCGCAGAGGACGAGGCTTCAGAGTCAGAGCAGTATGCAACAACATTATATTGTTAGAGCACATTCCTCGCTAAGAGGGAGTGTTGATTTGGGGTAGCATCAGATGTGCTCTAGGCCTCAAATTTTGCAGGGAGGCTTGGGCACATGTATTCCAAAGAACCTAGAAAGTGTTTTGAGAAATTCCACCCAGAGACAATTTTATTAAAATAATTAATATTTTTTAATGGGCCCCTAAGTTGAAAATATTAATGGGAATTAATCTAATTGTGGGTGTAACTTCTAGAAGAAAAGGATCAAGCTAAATGATCTTAGCCATTGATAAGCTCTTAATCTTGGTCATTGAATGTCAACGAGAAAATTATTTAAGGGAGCTTGAGGGTCATTTGGAAAACACACCGAGCGATCAAGAGATCGAATTTCTGAAGTGACAAGTTCTCAGGAGGAAGTTCTGATCGAGGAGATTTTTGCGGTTGAGGGGCAGGGATAGTATCTGGAGAGAGATTTTCTCAGCTGGAGAATCATCAGCAGAGAGAGGCAAAGAGTGATCCAGCAGCTCTCACGCAGAGGCTAACGTAGGGCCACAAAGGGCCACGCAGGGGGTGAGAGAGAATTCGAGATTTTGCAGGGCAAAGTCAGTTTCAGAAGCCAGGAGCCGGTGTGTGAGACTGAGAGGCTGAGAGCAGAGACCCCAGGGAGCAAATTGATCAGCAAACTGGGTGACACAGTGCCTAGAGAGGTTGACGCAGGGACTGCGTGAGGACTGCGCAGAGGCAACATAGGGCCTGCCAGAGGCACTTCATCCAGTATCTCTCTCTGTAACTGAATAACCCGAGAGGTATTCAGAGATGTATGCAGAATTTTCTATTGCTTAATAATAATAAACCCTCAGATTTGCTACATCGGTTGTCCCGCATTGGATTTTTCCAGGGACATTTGTCCAAAAATAATGGTGTCAATTGTGTTGTATTGTTTATGCATAATATTTAATTAAGTGAAGGTTGCAATGTATGTATTATTATATTTTCCGTATGAAAACTGCAAGTAGTTTGTTTAAAGGAGTTTAACAAATAGGAGTAATATCATAAGTTGTTGCAGTAGGGATTTCGGTTGAGGAATTTTCACCATCACCCACAAAGTGTTGGGTAACATCTAGCTCCAACTGGGACATGATCTCTTTGGAGAGTGCACAAATGTACTCAAACGGGGAGGTCATGAGAACTCTAGCAATCTCTTGGGTCCACAGACCTATCAACTGCACATGTCACAGATAAAACACACAGGGCGGCATGCTTTCGCGGAGTCTCATGATCACACATGCTTATATTAGGCCACTAAAAATCAACTAGCAAATAAAATTTCAAATGCAATATTAATCTAAATGCAACTAATCTAGCGTGATAATATCATATGATGTTGGTTCTAATGAGGAAAATCAACATGCAATGCATCCTACCCTAACATGCATATTACATCGTCGAAGCTCTAAGTGTAATCATAAAGCCAATGCAACCAATACATCATTAGATCATTATAAAAAAAAAAATCCCAATGATTATTTATGTAGCAAATCCAATAGTAGGAATAGAAACAATCGTATGGACAGTCGCCAGGGCGGGAGCTGGGAAAATAGAATGCCCATAAGATCATGGGAGAAGAGGGAACAAAGTGATGTAATCTAGTCCACGAGATCCTCTCCTCTAACCAAAAGATAGAGATGTCAACAATTAGGCTCAGAAACGTTTGATGGATGGCAACCTCGGGCATATCACTTCCATCATGGTCCTTACCATTTATGTCATGCTTCATGGCCTCCACAGGGTTATGATTAGCAGGAAAGGGAGACTGATGAGATGGAGAAACATAAGTAGGTTGCCAACGATGATCACACTTAGGAGGGATGGAGAATTCCTCATTATTGGTGATAATGTAAGAAGGGTTAAGGAAAGGGTCCACACGAGACTCAACTACAACCCTAGGATTGTGAGAAAAGACAAGGGTCCTATTGATATCATCGTCATCAGGGTCATAGATAGGGTCCTTGTCAAAACGATTTCCATGGACCTCCATTTTCCTTCTTCAAAATGTAAGTAATCATTGATATCAAAGTTTGAAGGGGCTATGGAACCACCTTCTCCAAGGTTTTCAAAGGGTAGATCATCAAATATAGTATCCTTGGAAAAGGTAGGATTAACCGTAACTTCACTCTCTACAAACTCATCCTTCCTATCATACATGCTTTTAGAATTATCATGATCCCATCTTTCACCATGCGAACCCAAGGAGGGCCCCCTTTCCTGCTCATCATTTAGATTCCCAAGGTCATGATGATGCTCAATGAAGGTTTCCTCTTGAATGCTTAATGTGGGGCATACTTGAAAGTGTCTAAGAAAGCCATCAAAGAACTCCTCAATAGATGAGATGCTCCTAGGTTTGTGATTATGCAACCATGAGTTATGACCACAGAGAGATCTCATGAACAACAAGATAAGGACATCTTGGTGGACCACTTTCTCCTTCGAAGCATGTTCATTAAATCTTTCTACATGATCAATTGCAGAGAGTGGATCACCATCAAACACGAGCACCACACGTACCATCCTTTCTATGACATGATTAGGGTGCCCAGGGATGCTAGTGATGTCCAAAACGGGAAAATCATCAAAGAAAGACATCCTATCGAGATATGCACGTAAATTATGTAGGAGTCGCAAGGGTGAATTTGAAGATGCCTAGAGAAATGTTTGCTTCACCCTACAAGCATTGACTTTAAAGTTCAATGAAGAACTAGAGCTTTGTTGTTCCAATGGAGTCGCCAAGAATGATATATCGATAATGTTGTCGATTTGGGGTAGCATCGGATGTGCTCTAGCCACGAAATTTGGTGGAGAGGTTGGGACACATGAGATCTCCAATACCCAGAAAGGGTTTGTGTTAAAATTGGTAACTAGGGCCAAACTCCATGTGGGTCATCTTATTAATGGAAGCTGATATTTTTCTTGGATCCCTCTCATCAAGGGTATAGGGAATGTTACCCCTCAATTGAATGATTGTAACTCGATTCATTTACAGAATTTCTTTTATGTACCTGATCGCAAGAAGAACCTGATGTCCATTTCAGCAATGGAACTCAAAGGTTACAAGGTGGCACTCATCGATGGAAAGGTACGTGTTTGATAATAGAATTTTCAAAGATGTTTTTGAGTTCAGGGTTGTATCAAGTTGCAGGAAGTCCACTGGGGACCATGTCCACTAACACATAGCACCAGAGCTCTGTGAGTCAAATGGTGATAGGGATGTTTGAATTCAAAAAGAGCATGAAAGTACATGTCTGAGATGTACCGAAGGACAATCTTACAAGGGGACCATTCCCCTCATTAGCAGGTCCACAGGTTTGGAACAACCCGAGGGGTTTGAGATTGATGATCAGGAATCTCACGTATGCAGGGGGAAGAAAGCCCTCTATGGCTTGAAGCAAAACTCCCTAGGCGTAGTATGAGAGGATTGATCGCTGTCAGATGAAGCTGAGATTCACTAAGAGTGAAGCCAATCCAAACCATTGTTTTAAGGTTGTGGATGATAGACCTCTCATACCAGCACCTTATGAGGACGACCTATTTCTGACAAGTGTAGACCCTCTCATTTGCAGAAGTAAGAGGAGTTGGATTCTGGATGTGGAATGATAAACTGCAAGCTTGTGACTACCTCGAGGATCTTAACTTTCAGAAGTTATATGGTAGTGATGTCGGACCAGATTTGGGAAATGCCTCTGAGTTTCATAAACTCATTCGCGTTGATGTTCTTGGTGAACTTTCTTCTGGACATATGTTTTGCAGTTAGCATGGTGAGCTCATATTTGGTTGAGCCTCACTGGATTGGTGCCAAGAATCTTCTGAGATATCTTCGGGGCACAATCTCTCATGGATTGAAATACACTGCCGGAGATATGAAACTGCATGATTATTCGAATGCTGATTGGGCAGGCAGCGTGGAGGATCACTAGAGCACTTCTCAGTGTTGGTTCTCTTTGGATTCTGCTTCGATATCATGGATGAGCAAGAAGCAGTAATCGATTGCTATAAGCACCACCAAGACCGAATACATAGCTACGAGTATGATCTCGTGTGAAGCTACAAGGTTGCAGAAGCTCTTAAGTGATCTGTTTGTACACATATGAATACCACTGTGATTCTTTGTGACAACCAAAGGGGGGATTCGATTATTGACGAATCCCGTATTCGATGATTGCTCCAACAGATAGACATCAGATATTGCCTTATCTGGGATATGGTAAGTCGATGAGCGAGGAGGCTCCATCGCATTGAGACTAATGTACAAGTCGCAGACATTTTGTCAAAGCCTCGGGGAAAGGTCAAATCTGTGACTTTCCCGAACAACTTGGAATCGTTGAGAGACCTTTTCATAAAGGTCCTACATGTTGCAAGAATCTAGCTCTAGGAGTTTTGGGGGGCTTGGGGTACTTACTAGAGCAACATACGACCACAGGGCGACTCATTCTTCCCTGGTGGTGCGCTATGGAACAGGATGATTAGTTCTCCTGTGGGCCGGGATGATTAGTTCACCCATGGCAACTATGGATCAGGATGATTAGTTATCCTGTGGGTCGGGATGATTAGTTCTCCCGTGGCAACTGTGGAACAGGATGATTAATTCTCCTGTGGGTCGGGATGATTACTTCTCCTGTGGCAATGGTGGAACAGGATGACTAGTTCTCCTATGGGCCGGGATGATTAGTTCCCCCATGGAAACTATGGAATAGGATGATTACTTCTCCTGTGGGCCGGGATGATTAGTTCTCCCGTGGAAAATATGAAATAGGATGATTAGTTCTCTTGTGGGCCGGGATGATTAGTTCTCCCGTGGCGACTATGGGGCAAGATGATTCATTCTCCTGTGGACAGGATGATTAGTTCTCATGTCGAGGCATCCTACCCATGCAGTCTGGGACTCATGGGAAGTACCTCTTATCTGATCAATGAGTAGGGAAATGGGGTTAGGGACCATAGTAGTACTATTGATGGACACATCAATGTATCTACCATACTCCCTATGCTAGGATGACCTCCATTGATCTGGGATCAGTATGAGTGGTTTGAGACACTCTCTTGTGATATTTATCTTGGATCAATAAAACTAACTTCAGGCCAGTAAGAGTGATGTGACACACTCTCTTTAGATGAAACTGACTTCAAGTCAATAGAGAATGGTATGAGACATTCTCGATCAATTCTTCTTCTTCATGATTCAGCAAAGCAGAGCAGTGCAGGGCACTGATGGCAAAGATAGTACAGTCGGACATATGGATCAGCAGATGGAGTTCTCCCTAGTAGATAGGGAGTGTTAAAATTGGCAACTAGGGCCAAACTCCATGTGGGTCATCTTATTAATGGAAGCTGTTATTTTTCTTGGATCCCTCTCATCGAAAGGTGTAGGATTGATCTAAAGATCATCCGATTCCAATAAGTATTCATGGAGATATGAATTTATTTGTGTTATGGGGCAATTCATTATGGCCGGCCAGCAACCAAATAAACCCCACTTGTGCTCAACGTTTTAGTATAAAGAGAGGTGGCCTTCAAGTCATTCAACACACTTGGGATATCTTCCTCTCTACTTGTCTTTGGGTTTTAGTAGGAGGAGAGATCCTAAAGGATAGTGCTACCATAATCTAGAGGGCAGAAGCCGGAACAGCGGGGAAAAGTCGAAACTACCAGGAATAGTCGGAATTGCCAGAACTACCCAGAATAGCTGGAACTGCCAAAACTGCTAGAACTACCGGGAATAGCCAGAATTGCCAGAACTGTCGGAACTGCCAGGAACTGTCAGAACTGCCGGAATTGCCGAAACTGCCAGGAATAGCCAGAACTGCCGAAACCGCCGAAACTGTCGGAACAGCCAGGAAAGCTGACGCAAAGGGCAGAAGTCGAAATTGCCGGGAAAAGCCGGAACTGCCGGAACTGCCGAGAATAGCCAGAATTGCCAAAACTGCTAGAACTGCCAAGAACAGTCGAAATTGCCGAAACTGCCGGAACAGCCAGAGCATTTGTCTCTGAAGCAGAGCAGCATGAAAGGGACAACTAACTAACATTGGGACAGTTGTATGGTACTTAGCAGCAAATACGCCAAGCATGCAATGTTACAGCTAGCATGCAACAGCAAGCATGCAATGTTACAGCTAGCATGCAACAGCAAGCATGCAAAGGGCAACAAGCATGCTAGGGACAACAAGCAAGCAAGATGTAGCCAACACATAGGTCAGTATGGCAACATGGTGCAGCAATGGCACATAATGCAGTACAGTGATGGGTACAGTCATGATTAATGAAGCATGATGAGATGTAGCATAGTGATGATGGGTGCCACATGGTGCAGCATGGTGAGGTGCAGCATGATGGTGAGGTGCAGCACAACGATAGGTGAAGAAGTCACCTTGGAGAATCAATTGAAGCAGCATGTCTTCTGATCTCATGTATCATCTTCTTAGAGATGATCTATGCTCTTATCTAGATAAGTCAAAGTGTTCACATGGTGAAGTGCAGCATGATGGTGAGGTGCAGCACAACGATAGGTGAAGAAGTCACCTTGGAGAATCAATTGAAGCAGCATGTCTTCTGATCTCATGTATCATCTTCTTAGAGATGATCTATGCTCTTATCTAGATAAGTCAAAGTGTTCACTTATGTTGTAAATGTACTATCTCTCTCTCTCTGTTGAACTATTAGAGAACATATAAGAAGAATTGATCGAGGGTTTCCCCACATTGGGGTTTGTCCCTGGTTAGCGCCACATCTTGTGTCCTCTTGTCTTGGCTTGTCTTCTACGATTTATGTTTATGTTCTATCTACAGTTTACTTTAATGCTGATGTGATTGCTAATCTGGAAAATATATAGAGCTAACTGTGAAAATTGAAATAAATTGCTCTAAGCATAGAACATACCTAAACTTAACAGTTTGGGAAGATTCTAAACAATTCAGGAGATATTAAAATAATTAATATTTTTAATGGAGTCCCTAAGTCTAAACTTAGGGAAAATAAAATATAATGTGTATTAATATGAAACTGTGTTAGAATGGTCCAAAAGACATGGATCAAGCCAGATCTAACCTTAGTCGTTGATTAGGGACTTAATCTCGGTCATTGATATGTCAACGTGGAAAGTATAAGAGGAGGCTTGAGGGTCACTTGGAGAATACACCAGAGTGATCAGTCATTCTATTCTCTAGAGCGGGGTTTGCTAAGAGAGATAGAATTAGTGATCGGAAGTTGCAGCTGAGGGGTATTGAGTACAAAGAGACAGAGAGGCAGAGATAGTGCCGGAAGAGCAGCAAATAGCCAAAGAGAGTGACGTGGTAGCCGCCAGGGCTCACGCAGGGCCACACAGAGGTAGTCAGGAGTTGCACACAGCCTCAGAGAGGCCAAAGTTGCTGATGCAGAGGGCTAGAAGGCTGACGCAAGGCCTCCTAAGGCTGATGCAGACCCATTCAGGGTGACGCAGGGCCAGCGTTGGGCAGAGAGGGACTGACGCAGTCCAGAAAGAGCAGACGCTGGGGTTTCTAGGGTAGATTGGAGCTGAGGAGCTGCCAAAAGGATTATCTAGGATTTCAGTCAAGAGATTTGTCTCAAACTGAGAGGTATTACTGCCAAGGAAATTCTTTGTTGGGTAGGCTAGTTTCGACACCCAGATTGTACTCTGATATTGCTTAATAAGAAAACCCTCAGATAGCTGCACCGGTTTTCCCACATTGGGTTTTTCCGGGGACATTGGTCCAAAAATAATGGTGTCATATGGTGTGATTGTTTCTGTTTCTTTTAGTTGTTGATCTGTAATATGTTGAGCATGCACTAGTGCTTATTTTCAGTATTTACATTGTATATAACTTGTTAAGTAACGGAACAAGTAGGTAGGAACAAATTAGATAAAGTGCATGGAGGGTTTCTAAGTAGACTTAGAAATTCCAACATGGTATCAGAGTGTGATTGCAGATCACAGAAGGACTGAGGACATCAACCGAGCAGAGCAATAGTAGCATAAAACAATTGTCCCGAGGTGACAAAAGTTGTTTCTAGCAGAGCAGCAACAAGGGAAGGGTGACACAGTGTCTACGTCATCAAGGGTGACCCGAAAAGAGACAGCGCAGAGGCTAAGGAAGGCAAAGAGCGCCTCATGTAAAGCCACGCAGAAGCTGGGAGGGCTGGCGCAATTGGTTGAGGAGGCCAAGTTGCTGGTGTCGGGATTGCGCAAAGCCTAGGAGCTCTCACCTTCAGGTTGCTGGGGTTTAGAAGGTTGTGGGAATATTGCAGAGTAGAGTTGGTGAGGTATTGTTGTCAGAACAATACCTGACAAAGCAAGGCCAAGAGGAGGGAGTTGCACCCGAGGGTTTCTAGCCGAGGAACCAAGAGCAGTGGTGCGGTTGCACAAGACGATCAGGGTAGGGGACATCTCGACAGTGGCAAAAGGATTTCAAGGAGGGAAATTGGGACTCAGAGAAAGTCCAGAAGAGAACTTCCAGACAAGAAGTAGAGACTTAGAGGAGTTGAACAGAGAACTTCTAGGAGGGAAGTAGAAGAGTATCATGGCACTACACAAAGTAAGAGACCAGGATAGACTGGACGAAGCGTCGAACTTCGTAGTCTGGAAAGCCATAATCTTATCCGTACTTGACAGGAATCATGTCAAGAACTTCGCCTTGAAGGTTATAGCTATCCCAGTCGACCCCAATGATAACGACAAGTACGAAGAGACAATGGCGAGACAAGAGCATCATCCTAGACGAGGTCAAGGACCATGTAGTACCACACATTGCCAAGAAGGAAACGACATATGAGATGTGGGAGGCCCTCAAGAAATTGTACCAGCATACTTCTGTGCATAGAAGAATGCTACTTGAGAATCAGTTGAGGTCGTATCAAATGAAGAAGGGAAAATCGATTGACACATTCCTTGGAGGACTGAATGAGATCCAAGACCAGTTGACTGTTATAGAAGCGACGCCGGATTAGGAGTTGGTGAGGACAGCCCTGAATGCTGTCTCAGAAGACTCGGAGGTATTTGTCTAGAGTATACTGGGCAGAGGAACACTTTCACCTTGGGATGAGAGGTGGGCGGCTCTTCGCTAGGAAGAGATCAGACGGCAATCAAAGACGAGTAGCAGCAGCAAGGGGTCAAAGTCAAGCAAGAGGAGGAAGATGTTGCCCTAGCATCTAAGGGAAAGCAAGAAAAGCAGAAGAAGGATCTCTCCAAGATCAAGTGCTTCCACTGTGGGGAGCTGGGTCATTATGCGACCCAGTGTCCAAGGAAGAAGAGTAAAGGAGAATCTTCCGAGACCAAGGCAGCGCCAGCAAGGGCAGAGAAGGAAGTTTTGACAGACGATGACTGTGCCATGAGTGCACATGCGTCACTTGAGCGGAAGTGGGGAGACATCGAGCTGTAGACAGGTGGATTACAAGCGATGAGGGGCAAGATCCTCGAGGTACCCAGCGTCTTGGATTAGACCTTGCTACAGGGGCCCCGAAGAGGAGTAGCAAGACTGGCTAAGTCAGGTAGAGACGGATGCAAATGGAATGGCAGAGAGAGCTACAATGCAGGAGTCCCGAGACAGCGAGAGGCTAGCAGGTTGTAGCAGTGCGAGAGGCACAGGAGTGTTGCACCAGTGCAGGATGGCACAAAGATGTGAGCAATTGTGCAAGATACAGGGAGTTGTTGCAGCAGCACAGAGGTCAGAGAGGGAGCACTTGTTAGCAGCAGAGGGAGCTTCAGCATCAGGAGGTGCACTGGGCAGCACGATGCAATATGATGAGAGGAGGTGCAATGCGGATGCAGTGCTAGGAGAAAGGACCAGCAACAGCATGGATGCAGAAGGAGTTGTCGTACAGATGCAGCAGTGGCAGTGGTAGAACCATGGGCAACAGTACAGGATACAACAGTACAAAGGATGGTGGGAAGCAGGCCTAGCATCAGCACAAGGACCGATGCAGAAGGAAGCTTTAGTTGTGGTGATAGTGGGCTTCAGCTTCATTGTTGTTACTGACCTAGCAAGTGCCCCTCTAGGATCCCCTGCTAGTTTGAGTGGTAACAGGGGATAAGCAGCAAAATAATGGAAGATTTATGCATGTATGCACTGTGACGGGTGAAACCATAGACAAACCCATGGCTCAAGGGGCAGTGAGTATGCAAGAACTCTAAGAGGGAGTCAACCGAAACAATGGGGAACCAAAAGAACTATGGGCCCTGTTGTAGCGCAGAGTGTCAAGGCACTGCGACAACACTCAGAACGGGGGTTGTCACCCTGATCCCCAAGCTCTCCATTTAAGTCGTCCCCTAGGCTAAGGGGGGTAGACCCTATGGGATAAAGGAAGACCAACTGGTAATCAGCTGGCTTGGGAGACACATCGAGGGAAACAAACACTTGATTGATTTTAAAACCTGGTTAGATCTTTAAATGTTTAGTACCAGTGCCTTTGCTAAATGAAGTGGAAATCGAATAACTGATTCGCTGCTTAGAAAATATAAAAATGAACAAATCTTTCAATAATTGCTTGAAAATATTTACTGAAATGTCTAACATACAATGAGCATTAAAACATTCAAGCAATAATGATCAATTTCAACGACTTAGCAAAGCTCCAGCAATTGAATTTTCAAAAGATAGAATACTTTGGACGACCACAAAATGCTAACCAATTCATAAAATGAATCCCCACTTTTAGATAGCTAATCTTCAAATAAAATCTTTAAGCGCTTTTAGCTATATCAAATACCACAAATAAAAAATTTCTTTCAATTTTTTTTATTTTTTTAATTATTTTTATTATTTTTATAGAAAATCTGAACAAAAAATAAATCAAAACCCTAACATTAACTTTTATGCCTCTTTTAGGATTTTTATATTTTTTTATTATTATTTTTACAAATAAAACAAAGCTAAACCTAAATATATCTAAAAATAAACTAGAACTTAAGCTAAATAAAATCAAAAGTAAATAAATAAAAGTCTAACTCTAAAACTATATAACAAAATGAAAATCGAATTTTTATTTTTTTTATATATTAACATACTTCATAAAAAGAGAAAACATAGGCTAAACCTAAAACTAAATTAATCTAAACCAAAACCTAAAAACTTTTTATGATTTTTATATTTTTTATTATTTTTTTTAATGATATAAAGTTCTAGATTTAAAATTAAAATGAACAGAACTTAAAATAAAATAAATCTAAAACCAAAATCTATCTAAAATTTTATTCTAAACTAAAATTTAATTCTAAACTAACACCTAAACTAAATAAAATCCAAAGATGAATAATTAAAATCTAATTCCAGATCTAATCGTATCAAATATATGAAGAAAGGAGAAAGTAGAAATGCGTTGAGTTTTTATTGTGCAGGCTTGGATGCTTGACGGCGGAATGGCACCAACAAATCAGCGTGAGGAGCTCGTGTGGCAGAGGACAAGGAGATGGAGGCTGCAGAACAACACGCTGGTTATGGCAGCGTTGGAGCTGCGTGAGGGAGTGTGTGGAGAGGGTTTGGAGCAAGGAGGATGTAGGTAAGGAGACACAGTGTGCAGATAAGTATGGCAGCGTGGAGCGTAGTAGCAAATGAGTGTTTTGGAAGGGTTGCGGGCAGCATGAGACGTAGTGTTAGGAGCTTGGGGATGATGAATGGAGGGGATGAGGCTGCGAACAGCGACGAGTATGGATGTAGATTTCTAGTAGCATGAAGATGAAGGCAATGGCAACTAGAGAAATGACATGGAGGAGCTGGATAACAGATGGGTGAGGATGCCAGGGAGAGGAAGCCGCAGAGAGGTTTAATGGGGCAGCGGATCAATAAATCAATTGTGGGTGATAGTCGAGTTAGGGAAAACCATAGCACTAAAGGCGAGTTGAGGGAGCAGCGTGAGAATGGGGAGAGAAAATGCATGGAGGTGAAACAGCAATCCCACAACCTGTCTTAAAAAAATTTCGAAAAATTTTCTATGAAATGAAACCCCAGGATGTAACAAGATAGCCTGGAAAACCCCCAGGATTCTTCAGAAACCTTAAAAAAATTTGAATCTTTTCACTTCAGATTTCCTTGATGAAAACCCCACAAGAAATTTCCAAATCTAAAGTAAATATTCCTGGCAGAGCTGATCCTGAGGCTAGATCTTACCCTCTAGGGCCTAGATCTGGCTTCGAACAAAATGTTTTCTTCCGACCTGCAACATGCAATAACAAAAACCGAACACCCAGAAATAAAATGTGCAAGAAACAAAGAACTAAAAACCCTAAAACCAGCTAAATAATTACAATATTCATAGTTTAAAGGCTCTAAATAGCCAGATTTGTCAATAAGCCACAAAAATATTTTTTTTAAGATTTTAAGTTCGATATGAGGGGCTTCAAAAAACCCTTCATGCATCCGCAACAGAAATTCTAATGATAAGCCTAGGATCAAAACCAGCTGGGCTCTTCAAAAAATGCAATCCGGAAGTCGGCTGGTTCAGCTGAGAACTTCCCCGAACGCTCGGTAAACTCAAAGTCAAGGATTTCCTGCACAGCTTAATTCAACCATTAACAAAGAGAGAGAAAAACGATACTAAAATCCAGATCTAATGGAGATACCTGCCATCATATTCAGAAATTTAACTACCATTCAAACTGTAGCGACTAAACAAGATACCTGTGTTTAAAATCACTCTTCATAAAGCTATCATCAATGGCTGAATTAAAATCATGCACAGAAATAAAACATCTTACAACATTTCCGGAAAAGTAACACCAGCAAGATTTCAACCCCAAAGTCTTTCTTTATTGCACATGAAAAATAACTACAAGAGAGCTTTCTTTAGCACAAGACTCACAGATCGAATGATCTCAAATGACCCCTGACACCCTATTTAAAGAAAAAATTCCCAATAGCTAGTTCAAGTGATCCATGTCAAAGTGATCTCGACTGTCGATGAGGATCAAAACCTCTTTTAATCTCATCCGTCGAAATTTTAAATGCACTTTAATATATTAAAAAATTAAAATTTTGCATTTATTTTCTCAAAACTTTGACTTATTATTATTTTATTATTTTATTTATTTTTTATTTTTTTATTTTATTTTTTATTATTTTTATTGGACCCTCGAACTTAGCCTTTGGAAAAAATTACCTAAGACCTAGGACTTATGATTTATGAGGGGATAAAACATTTTCCAACCCTCAAGACACTTTACATCATGATTTTTACATTTTTACATCTCAAGGGGGAAAACCCATTTGACATAGACCCTCATAGACCACCCAGTTTTGTAACACAAATATAATCTAGCAGATCAAACAATTTGTAATAACCTAACCAAGTAGTTAGGATTATTCCAAATCACTTTTACATAGACTCGATCTAACACACTAGGACTCCCCTAAGATTCTAATGACAAAATCCATTCCGACTTTGGGGTTAGGCTGAAAGAAAACTCTGTCGATCATGGATCGATGAGACAAAAAACCTTCCGGAATGTAGATCATCACTAGAAAATTAAGTTTACCTAGGCAATTACATACATGATACAGATCTACTAAGATTATTTACAATTTACACATGCAGACTAGGTTTACAACATAACATGATCGGGCTGATGATGATAGTCGAATGGCTCGAACACGTTGATCAGGTGCTATCCCTTTTTCCAAAAAAGGGGGTGTACTGCTATGGGTAGTTGACATGTAGTGGTCAACAAGCCCAGTTGAATAGCATTGAGGGAACAAATCAGAGCGATCTTCATTTATATGACAAAGACCCTAAAGATGACATGCTGCGGTGGTGAGGCCATTCACATTACATAGGGGAGATCAACCCATGCAGAGCGTACAGATGACGGTGGGAAAAATGACCCTCACCCACTTTGATGGATCAGCTAGGAGTTCAATCGGAAAATGTGTGTAGGAATTGGACAAATACTTCCGGCTAAACCCCATGAGAGAGGTAGATGCCATTAGATATGTTACTTTGCACTTGGATGGAGATCATATGGAGTGGTGGTACCGAGCATTGATCCCTTTATTTCATGCACGCATCACATCCTACGAAAGTTCACACGAACGCTCATGGAGAGATTCGACCAAAAGGACGCCAAACCCCCTCAAAGGGAGTGGACAGGACAAGGGCAATTAGAGGGTCTTACTAGGGGGTGTTTCTATTGATGGAGACCAAGCCTTAAATTTCAGTGGCCTGAGGAGGAAGTTAAACACGAGGACACGCAGAATGGTGAGGAGCAAATTGATATACCCAATGTGGCGCAGGATTCACCATTGGTGGATACCTCTTTGATAGCATCAATTAACACCTTGGTGGAGAGAGTAGAGCCTACACCCATCGAGCCATTTGTTGATGAGGTATCGTCCCTAGATGAGGTGTTAGGAGACTCAAAGGTACCTGGAGCCACGACTGAGTTCCCCAACAACAGCATGGAGAACACATAGAGGGACATGAGCTAGTCGTGGAGGGGCAATCCGTGACTCATGTTGAGACCATGGTGGAGGAGGATGAGTAGTCATCTTTTGGGCCAGCCATCAATTTAGAGCAGACAAATGCACAGACCGTCAGTAAAGTTGTAGTACCTCAAGATAGTAGCTCCCTTCAGGCCTATATCGATGGGGTTGGCAACATTGTTAGGCTACCTTTGCACAATGGAGAGAGAGATGCAGAATTACCCCAACATATTTTATGTGTTGACCAAATTAGGGAGATGAGGCGACATGAGCTACGCAGAGGGCAGCATTCGTAGGACAGGGGGTTAGTTCCCTGTAAGCGAGTTCATGCTTTCGATCCTTCAATAGGGGTTGGATGGCGAGAGATTCTGAGTTGGTACTGTTGACTACTGGAGTAGCACCTAATGATTATGTGAAGACTCCATGCCCAAGGATGATCCAGATGACACTTGTACCATCAGATGTCATCAGTCAACAGAGTTTTTTAACTCTACCTCTATCTTCTCATCATTTTTCTTCTTTGTACCCAGATTCCACACCCTGCGGGAATTGTAATGTTGATGCTAGTATGATGATTTTCTTGAATTTGTAACAGGCCTAGGATGGTGGGAACTTGATCAGCAAACGAGTACAACTTGAGTGTTTTTTTTATCCGGTTAATTTCCCTTCTTTTTCAGAGGTGGATAATCTCTTGGATTTTTTCACTCATTTTTTACCCCAAAGCCGAGGTGACGGTTT